>BHFT01017443.1:0-22057 GCA_004320025.1 Laticauda laticaudata
CCCAGTGTATGCAGAAGCGAAGGCTTGTGGACGCACCAAACAAAGACAAATGGGGACATAGGAGACTGGTAAATTGGAAGGCAAGGGCGAAAACCTTGTTAGATACTGTGGATGTGCAAGGCCACCCAGCAGAACTTCACGTCCGACATGGGGAAGAAGCAGCGCAACCTCCTGAAACACTGGTTGGCAATTCACCCAAGGTGGAGCCAGGGAAGTGGCAATAGACAGGATGATAATGCTAATGGATGCTGTCCCTTCAGCCTGTCTGCACACAGCTGCAATGAGTATGCTATGTATGTTGAGTGGCCCTACATGAACAGGCGCATTTATAAAAGTTGTGTTATGTTGACATGTGTGGAATCAAGATTACATTAGTTCGTTGCATAATGGAAGGGCCATAGAGTGTGGACCTGGGGCGTGGGATCCAATACACGTCCCACTATGCTTGCACTGGAGGTTTATCTATCCCACACTATTTACCCATCACTCACAGTATGGTACTCTCTAGACCCACAGCTATTTACCATCTCCAAAAGGTATCCCTTCCCATCCCTAGCTGCCCTTCATTCCTTACCCTGATCCCATAGCTATTAACCCCCCAAAGGTAATCCCCTGCCCATCCCACAGGTATCCCTGCACCATCCCACAGCTATTATCCCATTCCCACAGGTATCCGCTGCCCATCCCACTGCCTATCCTTACCCATCGCACAAGCATGCAAAGGCTTAAACCATTTCGCTAAGAGAGTTTCCCACCCAGACCTATTATTTACTAAAAGAACGAAACCAAGTGTGGTAAGCAAAGATAATCTCTTATTAATTTAACAAACTGTAAAAGCAAAATGACCCAAGTAGTGTCCCAAGCAAGATAAAGTCAAACAGTAAGCAAGCCATGTCACTGCAACTCCTTTCTCAGTCACTCTGAGGCGTGCCCATAGTCTCCAGGGGTGAAGGGTCAGGGGCTTGGGAGGTGGCTGCTTTGGAGGTGCGTGGTCTGAGCGCGCCATTGGAGTGCCTGGCCCCGAGAGGACAATACAGGATGGATGTGTGGAGGACAGCTTCTCAGAGAGCTGGCTCAGTCCTTTGATGTGAGACCCTGCATCCGTCCATGACATGTGTCAACGCGCCAAGACTTGATGATCAGATGTTCGCTGAGGCTGGGCTTGGTGTGGGGTGGAGGAAGAAGAAGGACGTGTAGTGGGGCTGTCTGGTGCTGCAGGTGCAGCGAGGTGGAGGACGTGGGTGGCAGTCTTGTGGTGTGGGTGGCATTTATGTGCATCCGGTGGCCATTTGTGGCATGGGTTGGCACACTGTGGCATGGGTGGCATCTTAGTGGCAGTCCTCTGGGCACATGCTGGTGTCGGTGGCAATCAGTGGCAATCGGTGGCATTGGTCTCATTGGGGATCCGGTGGCATACAATGTACTCTGTGCCTGGACTGGGAAGGGCTGCCTGTGCTTGCTGGAAACCCTGTAGCCGTAGCCTTGGTAGGGATCACTAGGGAAGCCTGGACAGGGCCTGTGCATCATCACCTGGGTGAATGAGCAACCCTGGACTGGGTTCGGCATGCAGATATCAGCTGGCCGCAGAGGGTTGTGCAGAAGACCTGTGATCCTCTCCTTTAACACATGTACTGTGATTTCAGAAACAATGTCCCATGAGGGTTGCTGGTGGACGTAAGGTGAGGAAGGGCTTTTGGGTTTTGAAGGAGGTATGTCGGTGTGTACCAATGCTGAGAGCAGGAGATCTACGCTGGCTTTTGATGGTGTCCCTGATCTCTCCAGCAGACAGTGTGGCTCTGTGCCCCTCTGGTCTGGCCTTCTGCCTGCCTTATTCTGTTGGAGAGTGGAGCTGGGATGGATGTGGTCTCTCTGGTGTCAGTGCCCCTCTCTTGCTTCCCAACGTGTCCAGGGGGTTCCTCCAATGCGCTTCCACCATGGGGAGTGGCAGTCTGTTTGGGGGGGGTCTCCATCGTGGGCGCTCAGGCACAGCATACTGCCTGGACACAGGAGCTGACTCTTGGCCAGAAGAGGACTGTGGGCTGCCTGAGAGAGAGGGTGACAGAGGGGGGCATGTCCTCGGTGGCGGACTCCCTCCAAGAAGCTGCACTTGGCCATCATGTAGGTCTCCCCGGTCGTGGCTTGACTGCGGCCTGGCCAGACTTCTTGAGGTGGCAGCTTCCTGTACAGTGTGCATGTGCTTGCACACCCAGGAGGACCTCCGAAGTGTAGCCCAGGCTCTCCGCCTTTCTCTTCTAAGCCGCCTGCTTCCTGTTGGTGTCCGAGTAGAGCCTGTGTCCTTCCGCCATAGGTACTCGTTCTCCCTGTCCTAGACCTATTCGAGCACCTTCTCCACTGTCTGTCCTCTTCGATGGAGTACTGCCTCCTCTCCCTATCATGCGATTGCCCTCTTCCCCCTCTGGCAGGGCCTTCTGGGCCCTCATCAGAAGGGCTTTTGACGGTTCTAGGGGCTGGTCCACCACATCACCAGCACATGCACCAGCAGCAAAAAGCAGCACCAAGCAGATCAGCAGCACAGAGCAAGCACCAGCAGCACGCCAGCAGGAACCAAGTAGCACCAGCAGCACATGTAAGCACCAGCAGAAGCACCAGCACCAAGGAGCAGCTACAGCAGAGTGAAAGCACCAAGCCAGAAGCATCAGGCAGGACAGGGAGCACACCAGCAGAGTAAGCATCAGCAGCAGACAGCAGGAATCGCAAGGAGCAAGTGCCAAAGCAGAGTAAGCACCAGCAGAAGCAAACCACGACACCAGGAACAATGCCAGCAGAGTACAAGCACCAAGCCAGAAATACCAGCCCCAGGAGCAGACGCAAAGCAGCCAGTTAAGCCACCAGCCACAAAGCACCAGCAACGCTAGGAGCAGCGGCAGCAAAGGTGGAGCACACCAATGCAGAAGCACCAGTCACCAAGGAGCAGCCACCAGCAAGAAGCACCAGCACACCAGCAGAGTCCAGCGCGAGCAGCAAGAAGCCGCCAGCAGAAGCAAGAGTCAGCGCCAGGGGTGGGGTGGTGGCCCTGTCCTTCCTTGCCAGGGCTGGCAGAAGATGTTACAGGCTTCCCTCTTTTTCCCCATGGTTGTTGGCTTGCTGCTCAGCTGGCTGGCTGGCTGGAGATGTGTCTGGCATGCAGGTCTTTCCTCTGAATGGTGCACCTTGCTTGGTGAGCTGCATCCTTTTTATATGCTGGCCGGGGCTGATTTGGCAATGCATTCCTCCCGCAATTGCGCAGATGAACACGCTTTGCACGTCTAGTGAGGCATACTCCGCGTAGGTCTGACCGACGTGTGATCATCCGCGTCATCCGCTAGGCATCTGCTCTGCATCTGCTTTCCGCTGCGCGTTCCGCTTCGCTGTGGCTCCCCCGGAACCTGCGCGGAAGTGTCCATCCCTTCCATTCCGCTTCCATCACTAGGCTTTACATTCCCTCTACGTTCTCTCACTTGTACTTCTCTTCCATTGTTGTCCGCTCTGTTTTTTGCAAATTTGGGGCACTTTGAGAGGGAATAACAACGCGTCCGCTGTGTCCTTTTTACATACTTTTTGCATCCATCGGCCTATGTGACAGGCCCTTTACCAGGTAGTCCAGAATGGAGACATGGCTGGATAAGCCAATTCTACTTTCTTGTAAAACTACTGCAAAACCGTGCAAGTCTGAAAGTAAAATTATTCCACCATATTTTTACAGCCTGATAACTTACTGTAGAGGTACAGTAGAGGTAGTAGTCCCTCCTGAGACTCTTGCTCCATTCATTTTGCAGCTGAGGGCTATATTCCTTCTTGTCTGACCATTCTTTAAGGTAGCATCTCTTTTCTAGATTTCCCATGGTCATTCTCACATACTATTACGCCCTGTCAGGATGCCAAAATATCAGTGAACAATGTATTTGAATGAAGTTTGCTGAACATGCCAAAATAAATAAAAATGACTGAATAAGAAACAAGGAAAGTGGTAGTTTGGATCCAATGTCCAGAAGTATCAGGGCTGGCTGAAAGTGACTCTACATATAGAGGAAATGAAGTTTAATTTCAACATTACCATTTTGGTTGGCTCTAAAAAGAAACCCTTTTCTACAGTTCTGTATGGGTATACGGAGCTGACATCTGGAGCAAGTCAGGATGACACAAAAAAGATAAGATTTGCCTGGGATAGCTTCGTTCAAATATTATTCCTATATATTTCTTTTCCGACATCTGTTGCAAATACATAATTAAGGTGACAATGTCACCATGAGTATGTTCTCATTTGCTGTGGATACCCATGCCTTTAAAACAGCAATATCAGTTCTCAGATGTTGGCTTCAGAATAGCTCTTAGATGCCTTTGTGAAGCCTCAAAATCCCTGTTTATCCATTGCCAACATGTGGCAGTAAAGGAATATTTCAAGTCATGTGTTTTGCTTTCTTAAAGACAAATTTTGGAGTTTCCCTGTCTTTTGAAGGATTTCCCGGCTACATTTCGAATGTACCCACTGAATGGCAATTGTCTTTGTCCTCCAAATGGTTGCTTGAGTTTGCTTTATGGACTCCAGATATGTGAGAAATGTGTGACAAGAGGATGAGACACAAAGGATTTCCCAGCTACATTTTGAATGTACCCACTGAATGACAATTGTCTTTGTCCTCCAAATGGTTGCTTGAGTTTGCTTTATGGACTCCAGATATGTGAGAAATGTATGACAAGAGGATGAGACACAAACCTAATTTCATGAGAACCTCAACCCATCTGTCTAACTCAGGGCTGGCTAGAGAATTCTGGGAATTGAAGTCTACCCATCATAAAGCTGCCAATGTTGAGAAACATCAGTAGCTCATCTTACATAAAAGCTAATACAATCCTTGGTTGTACTAACAGAGGCATAGAATTAAAATCATGTGAAGTATTAGTACCACTTTATGAAACCTTAGTAAGTTCATACCTGGAATACTGCATCCAGTTTTGGCCATCACACTACAAAAAATATGTTGAAACTTTGGGAAAAGTGTAGAGAAGAGCAAGTAAGATGATTAAGATCCTGGAGACCAAAACATGTGAAGAATGGTTACAGGATTGTGTATGTCTAGTCTGGAGAAGAGAAGGATTAGGAGTGACATGATAGCAATATTCCAGTATTTGATGATCTGCCAACAAAGAATTTATTTTATTATGTCAACTCATTTTCCAATGCATCAGAAGACAAGACAAGAAATAATGGATATAGACCAATCAAGGAGAGGAGCAACCTGGAATTAAGGGGAAACTTCCTAACAGTGAGGACAATTAATCAGTGAAACAACTTGCCTTCAGAAGTTGTGGATGCTTCACCATTGGAGGTTTTAAGAAGAGACAGAACAATCACTTGTCTGGAATGTATTGGCTCTCCTACTTGAGCAGGAGGTTAGGCAAGAAGACCTCCAAGGTCCCCTCAGCTCTATTCCGATTGATTGGTTGATTTTAAAATCCAATCTGTTTTGCATTGTCTCTCCCTATTTTGCAGTGGTTCATCCCACTGCTTCAATCTATGTCATAAGAATCTTCAAACAATATATCTATAGAAAATGCTGTTATATAGGGTAAATGCCCTTTCATTGGGGCCCTGATCTGAAGCAGTTCAAGCAGATTCTGAACTTTGATAGGCAAGTTCAGTGCAGTCAGATCAAGTATTTCTAATAGCTATTAATATTGTGACATGCAATTTTGCAGTCTTGAGAGTACATTTAGTCTAATGGCATCCATTAGATTACTTCCCCATAATTATTACAGAATATCTATTTGTTTTTGCCGCACCAGAGAAAAACAATATCCTCTTTGGAAATTTTCCTCATGGTTCAAAGATTCCTTGCTGGGATCTGACCAAGGCTAACAATGTGATCATCACTGTTTTGAATGAGTAGTCCACAAATGACTTTGGTTTAATGGAGCAGCAAAAGCTGCAGGTATATAACGTAGTATAAAAGTACTGCCACTACCAGCTTTTGTCATGATCTTTTATCAGTTTTGTCATAAATTATATACAATTCTGGACTTTTTTTATAGTTTTACAAGGCCTTTAGCTTTTCCTGATTATCTGTAAAGAAAAAAGAGCACTGTTGATGAAAGGCTATGCAGTTTATTCACAAACTATCTCATTAACTAAAACTTAAATTTTACATCTAATCAAAGGGTTTTAATTGGGCATCAAAACCTGCAACCATAGATGAGCTAAAATCTAGCCAGATAAGAACTACATTCCAAATATACTTTATTTATGTCTTGTGTTACTGTACAATTTCCTTTGCAACTTTATTCCATATAGCAAATGTCAGAAGGAGGTATCGCCTGATACATTATCTTTCTTAATTTTTCTTTGAAAAATTAAAGCTTACCCTTTTAGGTGATGCAGATATTTATATGGTAGTGGGTATAATTAAATCAAACCTACATGTTCTTTGTAATGAAGCATCAGATGATTTGGCCTTTATCTAAAATAAATGAGCATATGACATTGATCTACAGTAACCTTTGTGCTCAAATCAGGAATTTATCTTTAATCTATAAAAAAGAGAAAAACCTGAGATTATCTTACTTCATATCTTAACCTGTTATTCTGGGTTCTCTTGAGGATCTAAGATATCAAAACAAGCCATTCAAATTCTGGCTGCCAAGATGGAGGAACATATCTCAAGAGTCCCTTTATTCCCTATTCTTACCATAAATTTGTCCTTTGTTTTAGCTTTTTAGTGGATTTCAAGATTGTAGATACTTTTCATAGACATTAATGAATCTTACAGGATTTTAAAATAATTTGTGGTGTTTTTCTTAATTATAAACCATATTTGATATCTTATGGGAAAATGAATAAACATATTTATGATAACCTAAATCAATGGAAATTCTCAGTGAAAAGCAAGAACTTCCTCACAAGGTTAATGGAACCATTTTAGAAATTCTTGGTATTTAAAAGTATAGAAAAATATTAATCCAATACCAGCTACTTTTTAAAAAAGCTACTTTTTTAAAAAACAGATGAAATTTATTCCATGTGACTATATTCCTGATATAGTATCACTCTGACAGGAATCCTGTATCCAGGGTTAAGTTCACTGGGCTCAATAAGACTTACTTTTGACAGACATAACACATTGTTCCAAACTGCAATGATGTCCCCTCATAATGTCTAAAACTGCCAAGTGTTTGGGCCAGTGGTGGAATTCAAAAATTTTGACTACCGGTTTTGTGGGTGTGATTTATTTGGTGGGCATGGCTTGGTGGTCATGTGACTGGGTGGGTGTGGCTTAGTGGTCATGTGACTGGGTGGGCATGGCTTGGTGGTCATGTGATTGGGTGGGCATGGCCAACTCAATGTCACTCACATCAAGGGGTGCTGGCCCCTCCCCTCCCAGCCATTCCTTGTCACCCAGCCTCAACTTATCTATAGTTCTGTAAAAAAAATTTGACTTTATTATCTACATCTTATAGATGTACTTTCATGGACCACTGAAAGGAAGAAATGGCTCATATGCATTATCCAAGACTGTGATAGGCAACAGGCTTTTAAGAGGCTGCCAGGAAAAAAAAAAAGGGGGGGGGCGCAATATATTTTCCAAAGAAGCAGAACACAAACAAGAAGCAATGGATATAAACTGAACAAAGAGAAACAACCTAAAACTAAGGAGAAATTTCCTGACAATGAGAACAATTAACCAGTGGACCTGCTTGTCTCCAGAAGTTCTGGGTGCTCAATCACTGGAAGTTTTTCAGAAAAGACTGAACAGCCATTTCTCTGAAATGGGATAGGGTTCCCCAAGGTCCTTCTAAGTGTTATTCTGTTATTCTGACACTTTCCAAGGATCTCTACTCAAATTTATTTCATAATTTCACATATAAAAAAGCCATTCATGTAATACAACCTGCATATTGTTCAAAACAGTAATTATTATGGCTGATGTTTGACAGCAAGCTGAAGTCAAAGATCACATACTTTCTCTGTATGTATACAAAATATCACATACGAGGAATAAACTGGACTTATGCAACCTGATGTACAAAATAAACACACACATATTTATGCTCTGGACGAGACATTGATGTAAATACCTGAAAAATATGTGGTTACCCTGGGCAAAAGAAAAGCAGTAAAATCACTCTTGATGTGTAGAGACAGTGTAAAATATTAACACATGATAAATAATGAAACTGTTGGGCTCCGTGTAATCCTTGCCCGACAGCAGCATTTTGAAACAGATAGCCTTGTCAAAAGAAAAATGTCATCAGTGTTAGCTGAGTAGTTTAGAGGCTGAATAGTTTAGAAGAGAGTTTAATCTGAAGAGAGGGGGAGGGAACACTCTAGCCAGCCAGCTTGTTTTTCAGGGACGGACTGAGACTATGAAAGGAGCTGTGGAAAGGAGTTGCAACAGAATGCGAGAGGGCATTTCTTTCATATGCATACAAATGCAGAAATACAAACACACTCACAAAGATAAAACCATTGTTCCGCCTGGAAAAGACGTGCGGTAGACCGGGTTTCAACAAATAACTCTTTATTAGTTAACAGCAAACAGTAACGGAACATTGGCTCAAGCCGCGGNAAAGATGCGCGGTAGACCGGGTTCCAACAAATAACTCTTTATTAGTTAACAGCAAACAGTAACGGAACATTGGCTCAAGCTGCGGCAGCCCTTTATATAGAGGCTTGTCTGCCGGCTTGTAGCCAATGACAGTCTTTTAACTTTGCCGCCTTTGAGCGGCTCCTTGGATTGATTCCTAATGAACCAATCCTTTACTGGCCTTTCTGGCCAATCAGAAGAGACTACTTGAAACCTTCCAAGTTATACAGAACACCCATCATCCTGGGTTTTTTCTTTTTCTATCCAATTGCCATAGTTTGTAAGGAAAGGAGCCGTAATATTTTTTCCCCAAAAGAAGAAAAGAATCATCTACCAGCAGAGGGAAGAAGTAGGGGGAAACATGATAGCATTGTTGCACACACACACATGCATACATGGCTGATCTGGGACAATCTCCAGTCAGCAGTGGGTGGGGAAAAGGAAGAAATGGGTGTTGCCCCCCAACTCCAGCTTTCTCTCTCTCTCTCTCTCTCTCTCTCTCTCTCTCTCNCACACACACACACACACACACACACACACACTCACCTGGCTAGCCTGGGAGATCTCCAGTCAGCAGCGGGCAGGGGGAAAGGAAGAAATGGGTGGTGCTCCCCCCCTCTAGCCCCCCCTCTCTCTCACACACACACATGTTCACACACATGCGCGTGCATGCACATGCTAGCTAGGCTGCGCCAGCAATGAAGCAAGCCAAGCGAGCCCGGGAATGGGGGAGGGGGCTTGGCACGCTCAGGCGACTGTAGGGAAGGGGAAGGCAAGCTCTGGGGATGCTGTGGGGGGGGGGCTAGCGCGACTCACAGGCTTATCTTTCAGCAGGAAGATCAGAGCTGCTCAGTTGGGACATAGGGCCAGGCACCACGTGGGAAAGCATGAGGACCCAGTGAGGAGTGATTGGGTGGGGCGAGCAAAGGGTGGGGCAAGTAAGCGAGCTGCGACCGGGAGCCGGTTCGGGAGTGTGGCCAACCAGAAGTCGCTATTTGTTTGGCAACCCATGCCAAATTATCACTACCAACTCTCCCGAGTAGGTGAGAACCGGCTGAATACCACCTCTGGTTTGGGCATGTGTTGAAAAATAAAAACAAAATAGATTTCACAGACCAAATGCAGAGCTTTGTCTTGATAACTTTCCCATTTATCAAAAAGGAATTTGTAAAGAGGCCAAGTCCTTTTAAATCACAATAGTTTGGCCAACTCTATCCATTCATAAAATTCTGACAAGACCATCAACAAAATATGCATATCAGCCTTGTTCTTAAAATGAACTGATTTTGACCATCATCCTTCATTTGCTTGTCTTTCAGTAGGTTCTTTTTTGAATTTCATCCTCCACCTTTCTGCAGACCTTGAATATCATTAGCAACTCATCAAACTTTCCAGCAGTTCTAAGGAAGCATGTCATTTCCTTATTATGAATAATAACCATCAGGCATGCCTTGTTTGTTGATAAAACTAATTACCTAAATGTGTTGGCCCTGTGTTTTTTTGCATAAAGAAGCATACAAGATTGACAGTAAATGAAAGAATTCACTTTGTATGAATTGGCAATGAATTATTCACCAACTATTTATGAAATCTGTGTCTGTGGCACTGTATGTAGCTGAATTTTGAATCTGTTCTCTCTCTTAGTGCAATAAATTTTGCAAGCAATATTCTTTATTGGCCCCTTTACCAAACTAGCATTTAATATACTTTATGCATAATATCAGCTCCCAAATAGTGTCTGATTCATTTAGATGAAAAAGTCAGAAATATTTCAAATAGACATGGAGCATATTATATCTACATCTTCCCCAGTTTTAGAAAGGCTTTGGACAGTAAGCATTCTATCTAAATCTCACATGTAGATGAAAATGGTTGAGTGTTATCCATCTTTGTATTTATGAGGCCAAGAAATAGATTTAGTTCTGTGTAGTTTGCCAAGAATGCAAGCCATTTCAATTTATCATAGAATTAAGTGATACAACACCCTGAGTGCTCACAAATTTTTCAGCTACAACAGTTTTTGGGTTGCTTGTCTGTACGTTTATTAATGGCACTCTAGAGAAAAGAGATATTATGATATAGATGTATGAGACTACATATTTATTTATATTTTTGATGAAGGAGCAGTTATGCAACCTGGTTTTACCTAAAATGCAACAGATCTTCATACAGTACTCATATACAAAGGAGTAAATAGCTCCATAAACATTTTTGTTTCTTCCCCTTACTGCAGTTGATCACATAGTCACCCCTCTGTTTAGACTGGATTTGGGATTTTATCCACCTACTGAGTCTTTCCCAAGGAACTGAAATAAGCAGATGTTGTTTGATGGTGTTAAAGGTATCATCACAGAATGTAAGCTGTTTTAAGTAAAGTTGCCTATAGCAATTGGTTAATGCTGATTCTGTCAGTACTGATAATGTTCAACTCATGCTCAGTTTTGGGATCACACCCAAACACCTATTACTATTGGTACTACCTTTGCTTTCTTTTGCTACTTTTGATGTTCTATTTTTATTTGCATGTTTCTGTATTATTATTAAAATCTAGTATATTGCTAACCTATCCCATGGCTGAAATTCTATGAGTGGATAAGAAACATTAAATTTATTAAAATGAAAACAAGATAATGAGACAATAATGAAGGGCAATTATTGCAGTCTATGATCTATTTTTATAACATATATAAAATTCTGTAGGAGAAGGAATTCAGAACCTGAAGATGGAGTCAAAAGAGGCCTAGAGTCTCTACATAGCCACAAATGGATCAAGTTCAATCTTAAACTCCATTGACCTTATCTAATGCCAAGATAGTGCTAACTATTAGCTGAGTAGATTCCTGTGCATAGGCTGGATTAATAAATAAGTCAATTTAACTGGAACTTCATGTGTGGTTCTGATCTTTTGCACTTGACAAATTCAAAACAAAATTACTAATCCAGTGTAGGGCAAAATCATTTTTTTAAAAGACAAGAATAAACTCAAGACATGCAATCTGGATAAATTCACATTGAATCAACTTATATCAAGTAGAGAATCCAACTTTTCCCAATATTTGCTTTATTTCCCAACTTTTCCCAAAATTTTGCTTTCCCAAAATTTGCCATATTGCTTTTCCCAATATAGCTTTCACAATATGAAGGGATAACTTATCAAATTTTTCAGTATGGGTTTCCTGTGTCCTGCATCCCAATGTTTATTCACTTATTGTGTTTCAAGACTCTAGGTGGGATATAAGCCAAAACTAAGCCCCAATTATTTTGGTCAATTTATTGAAAGCAGCTCAGTCTAACTTCAAAATGAATTTAGTGAAGTTTAGTCCTACTAACTGGGGGCAAAGGATTGCCATCTAATCAAATCAGGAAGTTACCATAATTCTGAGACCTTGCCTCCCTGGGGTGCTAATAACAAAGTGCAAAAGGAAGGAAAGGAATAAGACAGTAAGAAGGCTACTTAGTCAGATATGAAAATCTCTGCATTAAACAGCTGTAGAATGAATTGTGCAGAGATGGTTGTAGCAGCTGTTCCAAATGGCCCTCAAGAGCCAGTAAATGTAGCAAGCTATTTTCTCCCATTTGTTTCTCTTCCATCACCACCTTTTTTAAAAACATCTACTGTCACCCTGGAGCCCCCTCAACAATTTTGAAGACTCTTCCTCAGGGATGCTGGTAATTAAAACATATTTCCACCCACAATTGTCAATGTGCAATTATTAAATTGGGTCACCATTTCTTGAGTTAAACAAGAGTCTTTTTTTTTTACTCACTTTTGCAAACGAGACATTTCATTCACAGAGAGCAACAATAACATTAACTAAAAATAAAATCAGGACATGAAACTCCAAAAGGCAAAAGAAGAGCATGCCTCCACCCACCCTGGTTTTTAAGAACAAAGCTTAAGAGAGAGCCAAAATCAGAGTCCATGTACTTTTGCAAGCATGTAACGTAAAAATTTCCCTGTCCAGTCATGTCTGGCTCTAAGATGCAGTGCTCATCTCTGTTTCTTGGACAAGGGAGTCAGCACTGTTTGAAAACATTTTCCATTGCCATGTGGCCAGGATGATTATATACCAAGGCGCACAGAACTCTGTTACTTTCCCCCTGAAGGATACTTATTAATCAACTCGCATTTGCATGCTTTTGAACTGCTAGGTGGGGAGTTCCTGAAACTATATGTTACTCCGGCAGAAGGTCTTCTGCTTGAGGAGAGGTTGGACCAGAAGACCTCCAAGCTCCCTTCCAACTCTGTTATTCTGTTATATGAGAAGAAGCCAGTCAGAATCTCCGTTATGCTAAACCAAAATGGAGGTCACTTGATGGTGAACTAAGGCAGCAGCCATACTTGTGTCACTATTCCTTCCTTGATGAAATGCAATCTTTACCTCTATGACCATAGGTGCCTCCAAAGACTACAGCATGGTCCTTTTATAATGATATTGTTAACTAATTGTCAATCAGCTACAGAGTCATTGCTTCTTAAACTAGAGTCCAACATTTAACTGAATCTTATCTCTTCACTGTTTCATCTACAATGAGACATTCTGTATGTCCTGAGCAATAGAAGTATGTGAGGTCAGTAGGATATCAGGAGGGTTGCTGAGCTCTCTACCCAGCATGCCTTAATATTTGACAAGGTGACAAGAAGTTAGCAGAGTCCTCTCCCACCCTGTAGCCTGGAAAGCCAGCCATCTGCTGCCTGCCATCATCTCCCATCTGAGATTAATTTCTAATTTCAAATTAAGAGGAAGATGTACTATGCTAAATTGTCTTTGAAATTGGAGAAGAGATTCATGAAGAGATGTGCAGTGTGTGTGTGTGTGTGTGTGTGTGTGTGTACACATGGGAGAAAAAGAGGGGGAGAAATGTGTTGAAAAGAGCAAAGTTTGCCAAACTCTATCGACATTTCTTTACTTAATAAGCACAAGTTATCGAAACCAACACACCTACAGAAACTGGGTTAGCATTGAACATCCCCAAGTGAATGTGCATTTGAAGATCCATCATGTTAAACTATTTTACATCGCAGCTGAAAAAAAGTTGGGAAGGGTCATTTATTAACCTGGTGCTTTCAAATCACAAGAGGATGCAGATGGGAGCTACTTTCTATGCTTCTAAGAAGGAAAGAAGAGAGGAGTAATTATTCTGAACATGAAAACTTGAAATGCCCTTGCAAGTTTATTTATTTATTTAATTTATATTGCTGCCTATTCACCCTTCGGTGACTCAAGGTGGCTTACACAATGTAAACCATATTGAAAACAAAAAAATAAAAATAAAAAACAATAAAAACTAACAAAAAGAATCAAATAAATTAATGAAGTATAATAGAACAAAATCTGGAAAAAAAATACCCCCCAACTCCCATCCTCCGTCCTGATGACATCAGATCACATGAGCCATTTGATGGGCTCCATCCCGCTTTGGTTTCCCCAGGCCCACTGGCAAAACCAGGTCTTCAGTGCTTTCCAAAAGAGTGCTAGAGTGGGGGCCATTCTAATCTCTGCAGGAATGATATTCCAGAAAGAGGGAGCCACCACAGAGAAGGCCCTTCTTCTGATTCCCACCAGGTATCTCCCTCAGGGATGGGACCAGCAACATTCTTTGCCTCCCCACTCTAATGGGTTGGGTAGATGGGACTGGCAAGAGATGTTTCCTCAGAAAATCCTGTCCCAAGCCATGAAGATGACAACCAGCACCTTGAATTGCACCTGGAAGCAAATCAGCAACCAATGCAGCTCCTGCAGGAGAGGTCCCACCAGAGATCATCCAAAAGTACCACCAATGCTGTTTCTGTCCCAAATCTAGGCCTGAATCCTGATTGGTAGGAGTCAAGATAATCCGTTTCATCCAGAAACCTCTGGAGCTGCTTCTGAACAAGAAGAACTACCTTCTCAACAACCTTCCTCAAAAAGGGAAGATTGGACACAGGTTGGAAATTATCCAACTGGGTAGAGTCCAGTGATGGTTTCTTAAGAAGAGGGTGGATCACAACCTCCTTAAAGCCCATGTCACAGTGCACCAACGGATGGAAAGAGGATGTAAAATGGAGAGAAACACTTGCCATCCGTTGGTTAAAGCGATGCTTCCGTTCTGTACTCACTGCCTCCATTTTTCATCCTCTCCATTTTCATCCTCTCTATCCAATCAAAGCAATCCGTCCGATCTGAGATTCCATCCTGCTCAAAAAGCTTTGATGATGCTCAAACTTTTTGAGTGGAAATGTATTCCAACGCGTCCATTCTGTATCTGAAAGCATAACGGGGAACATCCGTTTCTACATCCGTCGTTCATCCGTTACGCCTCCCTATATCCGCTAGGCATCCGCTGCTCATCCGCACAACTCAAATCCGCTCCAGTGGAAAACAGACAGCAGGGAGGAAGTGAAATGGACACGAACGGACACAAAGCGTTAGTAGCACGGACGGAGAAAGGATGAAAGCGGATGCAGCTCGCATACAAACCATTAAAACGGAGAAAAAACGTTCACAGAGGGGACGTATCTCGGGATATTTAGGATGTCTGCGGGATGCAAAGGGACACCGAGCTGAAACCGATATTTCCTATAAAAAGGGGAGGAACTCAACCTGTATCTCACTTTCAGAGCCAGTAGCCCTGCTGTGCAGACCTTTTCAGCCTTCATCTGGCTCTTTTTCTTCCACAGCATTCGGTCATCTCCACCATGGATGGCATAAACGTACTCCTTTTGCTAGCCACCATCGTTCTGCAAACAGTGCGAAGCCATCTAACAGGCTTCTTTCACGTGGTCTACTACAGGAGAAAAAGGAGCGGCAAAGAAGTGTCTGGGTCTGAAGTATCGGATCAGAAAGCAGCAGTATGGACTGTACAACAAGCTGATGGTGGATCTGAGGAACGAAGACACTCGTGCATTCCAGAACTTCATGAGGATGCCGCCAGCCATGTTTCATGAAGTTGTGGAGTGGCTGAGACCAGGTTGACCAAGCAGGCACCAACTTCCAGCACAGCCTGGACCCTGGGCTCAAGGTGGCACTGACTCTGTGCCACCTGGCCTCAGGGACCACGTACAGGAGTATGGCTGGAGGGTGCACCCAACACCATCAGCATTGTGGTCAGAGAAGTGGTGCAGGCCATCATCGAAGAATACCTGGAGAGCTCTCTCCAGTGCCCCTCCACTGAAGAAGGCTGGAAGAAAGTTGCAGAGCAGTGGTATCAGAAGTGGAACTTCCCCCACACCGTTGGAGCCATAGATGGCAAGCACGTGGGCCTGCAAACGCCAGCCAAGTCAGGGTCCACTTATTTCAACTATAAGGGCTTCTTTCAGCATCATCTCTTCGCCATGGAGTGGCTGACTAAAAAGTTCATGTACATCAATGCTTCAGGCAATGGGTCATCTACAGATGCCCAGGTATACAACGCAAGTCAACTCCTCAAGGAGGGGCGGAACGCAACCTCATCATGGGCTTCCCAGATCCAGACCCCTGCTCAACGACACACCAAAATGTGCCCTACTTCATCATGGGGGATGATGCCTTCTCCCTCAGAACCTACCTCATGAAGCCCTACACTTCCAGATGCCTCACCCTTGAAGAGAGGTTCTTCAACTACAGGCTGTCCAGGGGCAAGCCGGGTGGTGGAGAATGCCTTTGGCATCCTGGCCAACAGGTTCCAGGTACTTCTCACCACTATGCAGCATCGCCCAGAGACCGTGAGGAACATCGTGGAACTTGCTGCATCCTGCACAATCTCATGCGCACCCGCCTACCCAGGTTGCAGAACAGGCTTGTGACCTCCAACAAGGCAATGGACATGGAGCCTTGGTGAATGGAGGCAAGGGCGAAAACTGATAGACACTGTGGATGTGAAGGGAAGAAGCAGCACAATCCTCCTGAAACACTGTGCAACTCCCCATCTGAGACAGGTGGAGTGGCAAGACAGAGTGATAGATGTTTAATGGATGCCTTCATTGAAGGCTGTCTCGCATAACACTGATGAGATTGTGCCATGTATGTTGGGGGGCCTACAATGAACAGGGCATTTAATAAAGAGGCTGTGTTTATGTTGAAATGTGTGGATCAATGATTTACATTCTTATTGATAATAAAGGGCCAAAGGTGTGGCATCTGGGTGTGGACCATTCACAGTTCCCATTTGCTTGTGCACTGGTGGTTTATCTATCCCACAGCTATCCTTTCCTGTCCAAAGGTATCCCTGCCCATCCCACAGCTATTACCCATCCCAAACGTATCCCTGCCCATCCCACAGCTATCTTAACCCATCCCACAAGCATGCAAAGGCTAAACCATTTTCTAAATGTTCCACCAAGATTTATTGACTAAAATAAATGAAGCAAGTGTGGTGAAGCAAAGATAATCTTTATTAATACAAGCTGTAAAAGAAAAATGACCCAAGTCAAGTGTCCCAAAGCAACAATAAAGTCAACAGGTAGCCACCCAGTCTCTGGCACTCTTCTTGGTCACTCTTGAGTGTGTCCAGTCTCAGGGGTGAAGGGTCCAGGGGCTGTGGAGGTGGGGGTGCTGCTGGAGTGCTGGTCCTGAGGCATCATTTAGGGTGCCTGGCCCGAGAGGACAACAGGGATGGTGTGTGGAGGAAGCTCTCAGAGAGCTGGCTCAGTCCTGTGATGTTGTAGAGCCCCTTCCTCCATGACATGGGGTGTCGCCCCCAATACGAAGACAAATGTTCCTGAGGCCGGGCTTGGCTGTGGTGAGGAAGGAGCAGTGCAGTGGGGATGGCTGGTCTGCAGCTGAGAGAGTGAGGTGTCAGTGGCATCTTTGGCATGGGTGGCATCTGTGGATGGCTGGCATCGGTGGCGTGGGTGGTGCGCTGGATTCAGTGGCATTCATTGGCATCGGTGGCACCGGTGGCGTTCGATGTACCTGAACCTGGACTGAAAGGGATGGCTATGCTGCTGGAGCTCCTGGTAGCTGTAGCCTTGGTAGGTGAGGTCCTGTGGAAAGCGTTGGAAGGCAGTGACATCACCTGGGGTGGAGAAGCAGGCCTGGACTGGGTTTGGAGCACAGGTTTCGCTTGGTCTGGAGGGTTGTGAAAGAAGATCGGAGATCCCTGTCCTTCACCACCACCCTGGTATTGTGGTTCTGACATGTTCATGAGGGTCTGGTGACAGAGGTGAGGAAGGGCTTGCGGTTGGAGGATGGGACGTCGGTGTGTACCAGCTGAGAGAGGAGATCTATGCTGCTTCTGATTGTGTCCCTGATCTCCAAGCAGGACAGTGCCGGCTCTGCCCCTCCTGTCTGCCTCTCTGCTCTCTTGTGGAGGTGGAACTGGGGGTGGATGCAGGTTGGCCTGTGGTGGATGTGCCCTCTCCTGCTCCCACTGCGTCAGGGGGTCCTCAACGTGCGCTGCCATGGTAGTACAGCTGTCGGGGGGTTCTCCCATCGCTGCAACGCTCCACGCATACCTGCCTGGACACAGGAGCTACAGAAGAGGACTGGATCTCAGCAGGCTGCACCTGAGAGAGAGGGTTGTGAGAGGGGCTCCTCCTCGGTGGGAGTCTCACTCTCAAGAAGTGCTGCATTTGGCCATCTCGTAGGTCTCTCGTTCCGTCAGCTTGACCGCAGCCTGGCCAGATTTTTGAGGTGGCAGCCTCCCGTACCAGGTGTGCATGTGCTTCCACCAGCTGAGGAGCAAACCTCCGAAGTGTTGCCCAGGCTCTCCGCCTTCTCTCTCCAAGCCGCCTGCTTCCTCTTGGTGGTCTCGTAAGAGCCTGTGTCCTTTCCGCCAAGATATTCATTCTCCCTCAGCCACTCCAGCACCTCCTCCTCATGTTTCTCTTCTATGGTGTATTGCCCTCCTCTCCATTCACGCATCTGCCTCTTCCTCCCTTTTGCAGGGCCATCTGGGCCCTCATTAGAGGGGCTTCAGTTGTTGTAGGGCTGCTCCTCCACACCAGCAGCAGCAGCAGCAACAAACAACAGTTGCAGGCAAAAACAGGACCAGCAGCAACCAGCAGCACCAGGAGCACCAGCAGCACCAGCAGGACCAGGAGCAGGACCGGAGCACCAGCAGGACCGGAGCAACGAGCAGACACCAGGAGCACGAGCAGGACCAGGAGCACAAGCAGGACCAGGAGCACCAGCAGAAGCACCAGCACCAGGAGCAGCGCACAGAGTAAGCACCAGCAGGACCAGCAGGACCAGCAGGACCCAGCAGGACCAGGAGCAGTGCCAGCAGAGTAAGCACCAGCAGAAGCACCAGCACCAGGAGCAGTGCCAGCAGAGTAAGCACCAGCAGAAGCCCCAGCACCAGGAGCAGTGCCAGCAGAAGCTCCAGCACCAGAAGAGCGGCCTGAGCAGCAGAAGGCCAGCAGAAGCAGAGTCAGGCCAGGGGGGGTGGATGGTGGCCTTGTCCCTCTTGCCAGGGCTGCAGCAGATGGCTAGGCTTTCTCTCTTCCCCATGGTTGTTGGGTTGTTGGCTGGCTGGCTGGAGTTGTGTCTGGCAAGCAGGTCTTTCCTCTGAATGCGTGACCTGCTTGTGAGCTGCTTCCCTTTATATCAGTGGGGCTGACGCAATGCATCCTCCCCGCATATGCAGTGAATGCTGTGCATCCGCTAGGCTTCCACTAGGCTTCTGCTCTCATCCGCTTCACTCTGCTCGGCATCCGTTCAGAATCTGCTCCTTTCCGCTATGCCATCCGCTTCGCTGCTTGCTCCCCCGGAAGCCCTGCAGATATGTGCCATCCGCTCCCATCCCTTCCATCCGTAGGCTTTCCATGGAGGCCTCCGCTTTCCCTCCTCGCTACTCCTGTCCCGTCCGTTCCTTTCCGTTGTTGTCCGCTCTTCTTTATACAAAATTCTGGGGCACTTTTGAGAGTGGATAACAATGGATGGAACATTTTCTCATCCGCTGTGTCCTTTTTACAAACATTTTGCATCCGTCAGCCAATGTGACAGGGCCTTAAAGTGCTGGGGTACCATCCCCTCCTATAGAGAAGCATTAATCACCACCAGATTCCACCCGTCTGTCACCTTCTGGGAAGCTTTCCTCAGCTTTTAATAGAAGTGTTCATTTTCTGTGATGGATTTGGAAACAAACATAACAATGGTTAATGTATTTCTGTCTATATGCATGGCAACAATTATTTTACAGGAATATGTGGATCAATGGGGTATATGTCAGGAATAGTTTGTCTGTGTATCTATCTGTCATCTATCTATCTATCTATCTATCTATCTATCTATCTATCTATCTATCCATCCATCCATCCATTCCAGGCCTGCAAACTGGCAGTCTGTGGGCTGGAGGCATCACACACAGACCATGCCCACCCTGGCTCCACAAAGGCAAAAAATATTGTGATATATCATGGTATGTCATGTAACACAATTGAGTTTGACATCCGTGATCGAATCCACTTACCTACCATCTATCTATTTAAATAGCTATCTATATTTATCACAAGCAATGAGAAGTTCTTCTGTGCCTCTCAGGTTTCATCATCATCATCATTGACTCACTAAAAGATGAAGGACTTTTCATTCAAGGCATACCCATATACCTATGTATAGAGAGAAATTTATGGCTTGTGTAATATATTACTGTAAATACATTACTGTATTCAAAATCAAGTTTCCCAGTCAGTAAAATATCATTGTAGCAAATGAGATTCTATTACATAACAACTGATCATTTAAGACAACTGACAAGCTAAGCTCTCCACAAGATTTTTATAAATATCATTATTTCCCTCTCTTTTTTCAGGACTTACTTAAAAGATGTTGATATAGCTCTGTAAGATTGTGCAGATTTAAACTATATCCATCAGTGGATTTTTTTTCAGGTTGTGGATTGCAGTCTACAGAAAGGCTGGCAGGGAGGCTGGCAGGGAGGCTGGCAGCAAGGTTTGCAGGCAGACATGCTGGCAGACATGCAGGCAGGACAGGGAAGGCAGTCGATGTGTCTGGAAGCAGGTCTTTCCTCTGAATGGTGACCTGCTTCCGAGCTGCTTCCGTTATATCCATGGGGCTGACGTAATGCATCTTCCCCGCATGCGCAATTAACGCTTGGCATCCGCTAGTCTTCCGCTGTGCATCCTCTAGGCTTCCGCTGTGCATCCGCTTCATCTGCTGTGCATCCGTTCTGCATCTGCTGTATCCGTTCCGCATCTGCTTTGCTGAGGCCCCCCGGAAGCCCTGCGGATGTTCCATCCGCTCCCATCCGCTCCCATCCGCTTGCATCCGCTAGGCTTCCGTTGCACATCCGCTTTCCATCCATCCTGCGTCCTCCCCCCGTCCGTGTTATCCGCTCTGATTATGCACATTTTTGCCCTTTCTTAGAGCGGATAACAACGGTGGAACATTTTGCTCGTCCGTTGTGTCCATTTTGCATCCGTTGGGCAGTGTGACAGGGCCTTAAGATTGAAGTTTTGGGGGTTTGGGGAAGAAACCACAGAGTCAGGAAGAGTATTCTGGACACTTACTACTCTGATGTGAAGACATATTTTCTGCAGTCAAATTTGGTGCAGTTAACCTTGAGTTTGTATCTATTGTTTGCTCTTGTATTGTTATGGTTGAAGCTGAAGCTGAAGTATTCATTGACAGGTAGGACATTGCAAAATGTATGATTTTTATATACTATATTTAGATCGGAGGTGTAGTTCTAGGTTTTCTAGGTCTAGAATTTCAAGTTTGGTGGCATAAGGCATTCTGCAATGTGTAGAGGAGTGGAGAACTCTTCTTGTGAAATATTTCTGGACTTTTTCAATTGTGTTAATATCAGATACATGATATGAGTTCCAGTTCTTGAGAACTGTATTCAAGTATAGATTGTCCTAGGCAATGCTTTTTGTATGCTGCAGTTAATTGTGTGATAATTTATCAAGAAGCTATGCAGGATTAGGATAATCAACTCTTAATGCCTTTTTGGCTATGTATTTTTGTTACAGTGGGGTAGCACTTAGATCATTTAAGACGATGAGTACTCCCAAGGTCTTGACAAGTTGGATCCTCAACAAGGCTTGATTATTGAGCTTCGTATTTTATTTTCTGATTTTTTTTGCCAATGTAAGACAGAGCAATTTACTTATCGTAAGATAGTTCATTATTGTTTATGTAAGACAGGGCATAATTTGTTGAATTGAAGTTGTCTTTGACTGACCATTTACACATAGTCAAGTCTTTGTATTGCTGTGGTGTTGAATACTTTTACATCATCCGTGAAGAAAACACCAGTTGCCTCTTAATATGATCACAGGTCATTTATCGTAGATCAACAGGTCATTTTATGTTATGAGTAATGAAGAATTAGTGATCACTAAACCCTGCTTGGGGGAACACCCACTCGTTGACAGGTACTGAATTTGGATAGATGCCTCCGATTTTGACCATTTCTTATCTGTTTTGCAGGAATTCTTCTATCAGTTATGTAGGTGTCCAGAGATCCATAAAGATTTTTAGTTTTATGTAGTAGTTTGTCGTGTACCACTGAATTAAAGGCTTTAACAGGAAGTCTATGTAGATGCGTGG
>BHFT01017445.1:0-12176 GCA_004320025.1 Laticauda laticaudata
AAATTCCAGGAATCACCCAATAATCCAAAGCTGTTTCTTGCTTCTTTTCTCACTTTCTCTTTCCCAGGGGCTTTGTTCAATTTCTTATTTAGATCTCTTTTTCTTAACGTTAAAAGTCAATTAAAGCTGTCAATGTGAGAGAAAGAAAAGCCAATTCTTTTTCCTTTTCCTTTCTCTTTCACCGCTTTAAAAATCTTTTTTAGGAATAGCATTAGTCTTTGTAATTCAACTTCCAGGTACCTTAAATAGACATTTTCTCTGTTCAACCTGGTCAGTCAAACTTTTTCCTTTAAACTTCCTCCTGCACAATCTTGTCCGGCGGGGTTCTTCTTTGAGGTAGCCATTTCTGACCACCGCTGCAACCATCTTCGGGAAAGGGAGTAATGGCCAGCTGAGGAGGAGAGATGCAGCTCTCCTCGACCCTGCTGGCGGTCTCCCCCCTCTTCACTACCTCTACGGGGTGGCTTCGGCCCCAAATCTAGGCAGCTCGAGGCACTCCAATGGCGAGCACGGATCAAAACCATGCACGATCACAGAACCAGAAGTCATGTCATTTTATATCTTCATCATTGTGCTGCATTTCAATCACATCTTCAGTTTGGATAAACATTTTATAGACTTCCTTTCCTTTCATATTCCCTCCATACATAGGAATTATTCCATACTTCATAATATTCTGATATGTCTCGTGTTTTCCATTCTAATGTTATACTAGTCTAGTTCAGCGCACTGAAAAATCTTGTCTATTATTGCTATTATTGCTTGTCTATTATTTGGGATTTCTTTTGACTTCCAAGTTTGGGCAAGCAATAATCTTGCTGCTGTAAAAACATGAATAATTAGGTATATATCTGCTTTATTAAAATTCTTATGTATTATTCCTAATAGGAACATCTCTGGTGTAAAGTTAATTTTTATTCACCTAACATTTCTTCAAGCCATGTCCAGATTTTATGCCAAAACTCCTGTATTTTCTTGCAAACATCTGATTTTTGATCACGTGGCCATGTGGATGTTGCAACAGTCATCAGTTGAAAAATGATCATCAGTTATTTTTTTCAGTGGTGGTGTAATTTTGAATGTTCACTAAATGAACTGTTGTAAGTCAAGGACTACCTGTACACAAAACTATTACCGTTTCTCCAACAATATGGCCTCCCCCAATAGGAAGTCCCAGCATGTTTTATAGGCATAAAATGAAATTAAGGCCCTCCCCCCAAAGGCCTATATTAAAACATTTAAAATGGGGGGGAATGGTGGGGGGGCTTGCCATTAGGAAGTACTTTTGTTGCACACCCAGATATGGTGCTGACTGCGTTGACCCCAATATGAAGTGCCCCATCAACGCCGAGGTCAATATCCAAGCCGTCATCACCCGCCTGCCCGAAGATGCAAGGGGGGGGAATTAAGTCACCCCTGAAAAGACAGCCTAGCCATTTTTTCGGGGCTCAAAAAAAAAATAAGACCCGGCCTTATTATATGAGAAACACGGTATTTGTTTATTTTTTATTTATTAAATTTATATTGCTGCCTACTTGCACATGGTATTATTTTAAATAATAAAATAATAAAAGATGACAATAATAATCCCGCCCCAGCCCGGTGACAACACACATTCATACTAGCCATTTAATGGGCTTTGTCTTGCTCTGGTTTCTTCACCAGACTCACTGGCAGAACTACGTCTTCAGGGCCTTCTGAAAGAGTGATAGAGTGGGGGACATTCTAATTCCAGGGGGAGGGAACTACCATGCAAAAGGCCCTTGCATGGAAATTAATAATATCTAAATTAAGGAGTTTTCTAATCAATATATTTCCAAATATTAACCTGACCTGACTCAGGATAAAAAAAGAAACCCCTGTGAGATGGATAAAATACTCATGTGAGTTTGTATGATGAGGACAGCTGAACCATTTTTTGACTATTTTTGTGGTTAAACAGCTGCTCAATCAATGTTGCCTTTTCTGAAATGCTTGCAGCCATAAAGGAGCAGATAAAAAGGCCTGGATAAAATTTAAAATCATGAACTTTGACAATTGGACTAGAATTTGAGGAAAACACTTCATCGCAGGTTTCTTTAGCCTGATCCCTTCCAGAAATAATGGGATGATAACTTCCAGCCATGTTGGAATAGTTGCTATACAGTCTTTGATTCCTGGTTTGGAAAATTTCCAAGCAGTTGATCTGAAGTAGAAATAGAATGTTACAAGGTAGACTTTATGGGTCAATGAAGAAGTATAGTGTGGTGGTGAACCCATACCATGCCTGCCTGGAGTGGCACACAGAGACATCTTTCCAGGCACATGAGCCATCGCCTGTTGCTCTTCCAGGTTCCGGTGTGCTGGCCAGCTGGTCTTCACATGCGTGAGAGCGCTGGAAGCCGGAAGAGCAGTCACCCTTTATCAGTTTTCTATTAGTTGAGTATACTCTTGTTCAAAGGTCATTATTATATTTCAGTGTTGGTGAAGCTTTTCAGCACCAAGTGCTGAAATGGGTGCATGTGCATGCGCATGGGTGTTGGAAACCAAAAGAGCAGCTGCCTTTTGGTTTCCAGCAAGCGGGGTGCACTGCATGCGTGCACTGGGAAGATGATCTTGTTCTGGAGCTCATGCCACCTGGTCTTCCAGTTTCTGGCACACATGTGCGTGCATAGACCAGCTGGCTAGTGCATATACATGAACCGGAAACTGGAAGATAATTTTCTGACACGCACACGCGCTCCCCCGGATGACTGCTCTTCTGCTTTCCGGCATGCGTGCATGTGCACATGCTTCCATTTTGGCACTTGATGCTGAAAAGGTTCAACAACACTGAAATATAGTAATGACCTTGAACAAGAGTATACTCAACAAATAAAAAACTGATAAAGGGGGACCTTAAAATATTTTTTGCTATTCATTATCTAAACTGGAAAATTGAAATGCTATTTTTTCATATGTGACCTTTGAAATAGGGAAAATCCAGAATTAATGTTTATTTAATTTCCCTCATATTGTCTTGTATTCTGAATTGTTCGATAATTTCATTTATAATCAATAGTGAGAGGGCTCCAGGCTTCTTGACTAAGACGTGACTTATTATCTTTATTTTATTTTAACAGAGTTGACAGTTTGGTCAAAGGAAAAGAAGAAAGAACCAGCACAGTCTGCTAAATAGTTAAAGGTTTTGAAAGTTCATTTTGGTTAATAAATATAGTTACTCCTTGGCTTTACATGAAGAATATAATCCACATAAGCACATANCTTGGCTTTACATGAAGAATATAATCCACATAAGCACATAATTGTGCTGTTCTAATTTTTACAATCAGAAAAATACTATGTTGGCTTGTTGGTATTCATTGAAATAGATAGGAAAGTCTTTGAGAGATAAAATTTGGATTTAACTTGTTAGTGATATGATATAGCTGATTTATACGTTTTAGAAATGTTTATTTGTTTCTTCTGTGCTTACTATCTCATCCTCCTTTGCAAACCGTATAACATTTTTACCTGAAAGTAATGTGATTGATATGTACATATTTATATGTCATAATTAACTCTAATTATATTTTCCCTTTCCTTTTTAATATTTATTTTTTCTCTAGGCTCTAGGAAATCATGAATTTGATAATGGTTTGAATGGATTATTGGATCCCCTCCTTAAAAATGTAAAATTTCCTATAGAGTGCAAATATCAGACCCAAAAGGTCAATAGCAAGTAACATCTCAGGGTATCCTTCCTTATAAAATAATAAATGTTGGTTCAGAAAAAGTGGGAATTATTGGCTATACCACAAAGGAGACACCTATTCTTTCAAATCCAGGTATACATTTTTTTTTCATGCTTATATATAGATACAATAATTATATAACTAAATGTACTAGTGATTGCATTATTCCCATCATATTTTATTTCTTTTCTAACATGAAATTGGAATTGTACTATCTTTCACAGCTGTAAGAGAAAAAGTTAACTGCCAACTAGATGCTGAGTTTTATACAGAATATAAAACCGATATAGTTCCTGCTCTCTTTTATTTGACTATAACACAGATTGAGGTGAACAGAATTAGTGATTTACTGCAGACAGGGAAGAGGATACCTGCTGATGATAGGATGAAGTGAAGCAATTTTAGGAATGAAAAATTGTTGAAGGAAAGAGTTGGTCTGAAGACCAGAAGAGACCATGCAAGTCGAACCATAATTTTCAGAATATTTGCGGTTTGACTCTTTCTCAAATGCTTTTTATATATTTATAAATCATAGATTTCATCATTTTAGTAATTGTTATTCTAAGATTTTATGGTACACAAAAATATTCTTTAGTATAATCCTCTTTGTACACTTATTCTCCTACATGATGCCTTTCCCACAAGTTCAGCTAGGCATATATGAGATTGTATTAACATTAAAAGTAAAAATAATATGATGATGATATATATTATAAGAAAAAAATCTTACTTTTGTAAATATTCAGGAGAATATAGTCAGCTTAATGTCTATTCTGGCAAATTGATAGGAGCAATAATCTAATAAAAATTGGGCATATAAAGAAACAAGCCCTTCTAAAAAAATCAGCATGGATTCCACAAACAAAGACTGACTCACCAACCATTTAGAATTTATTGATAGATACATAGACATAGAACAGCGAACCCAATGATAGTTTATTTGGGGATTTTCAAAACAATTTTGATAATTGCTCATCAAAGGCTAAGGGCGGCAGACTGAGGTAGGGTGAAAGATGTCTGTCCATCATTAGGAAAAAAATATATAAAAATTAAAACACTCATATGGTCATGCACTTATACAAATCTATGATATCTTTGTTCTGGGAAAATTTGTATGATTCTGGTTCCTAGACCTGAAAAATGATATAATAGGACAAAAAGATACAGAAGAGAGTTGTGAAAGTAATTAAGGCCTTAAACACCTTCCCTACAAGAAAAGGCTAGACTCTTTAGCTTGGAAAAAAAAACTATTGTAGGTAGTGATGTTTGAAGTGTATAAAGTTTCATGGCATGGGAAAAAGTATAGGGAGAAGTTTTTCTCCTTTTTCCAAATGCTAAAACTATGGATGATCAATCAAGCTATTTCAAAAATTTATTATAAACAAAAACAGGCAGTTGTTTCCACAGATGACCACAAACCTCTGGAATTTATTGCAATAGACACTAACTTGGATGGCTTTAGAAGGGATTTGTGATGACCTGGGGCATGGCACAAAGTCAACATAGTTAAATAAGCAAGAAGAATCCCTTTAATTATGTGCTACTTTGCACCCAATGTCCAGGTTATCTTAGTCTGGAGAAAACTCTCCCAGGAACAGCCTGGGACAGTGGAGAAAATTCAGTCTGAAAACAAAGTACATTCTAACTGTAACTAAAAATCCAAACAAACTTATGCTGCAGTAATTAACTTGATAGGGCAGGAGAAGGAATTGCGGACTTGAAAGTACAGCCAAACACACACAGTTGGGAAGACACCAGGAACCCAGATAAGCCTCCATGATACCAGATAATTTATGATATGCTCCCAACTTGTGCACAGCTTCCCTTTTTAAACACTGTGTTCCCAGCTGCAACTAATGAAGGGAATCAGGGCCCTTTCCTCCCCCCGTATGCCACGCAACTCACATTGCTCCCTTCTCCGTTCCTCCCTGCGTGCCCAAGGATGAAGAAGGGGTGGCCCTGGGTCTTCCTCTGAATTCCTCTGCCTTGCTCTACCTCTCCCCTGCTCTGCCCAGCCGGACTTTGCCTTTCCCCAGTTTCTTCCACAGGCAACAGAGCCACACTCCCACTCCCTGTCAGCTGCTCGGTCTCCGCCTCCAAATCAGATTCTGACAGGGGCATGGCAGGATTGGATAAATTCGTGATCTATTAAGATTCTATCAAGCATATTTCTAAATACCAGTTTCAAGGACATGGGTCTCCCCTGTATGATGATGGGGCCACCATAAATGATCACTGTGAGGGAAAAGAATGCTTCTCTGAGATAGGTTTAAGGGTTAACAACAGGGTTGTTGTCATGCTTTATCATAGATTAGAGAAAGAATTACTGGTATTTGATGGATTTTCTTCCATAATGCTGGATGTTTCTTCTAGTGTCGTTGTGCTTTGTTTCAATATCATTAATATGATAGGGCAGAACATGTTGCTACATTTCATGATTTTTGACTATTAAGAATGTTAAATCATTCCCCCCAAATAGGATCCTCCGCTGTCAATTAATACAATTCCTTGATCCTCTATTTTCATAAAATAACTATGATGACATACAATAGAGAATGAACTCTATCGTATGACTATTTCGTTGAACAAATGAAACAGAAAAATGTTTTAGAGATTTGTGCTCCTCCATATTCCAGCTTTCCATTCTTTCAGAATACTCCGATCCATTATTGATTTCCAGTTTTTCCCATATCTGTCAGTCTGCGTGCCTTGTCCATTGAGTGTATTTAGTCCCCAACAACAGTGGCAGTATACTACTGGTTCAAACTGGTTCGGCTGAACCGGTAGTAAAAAAAAAAGTCTCCGATCAGCTGAGAAGAGGAAAAAAAGCCTCCATCAATCAGCTGAGAGGATAAAAGACTGGAAAGCGCATGGGAGGGTGGGGTGTCACTCCTAACTTTTTTTTTCTTCATCCTCTCAACTGATGGGCTTGTTAGGGGTGCCTGTGTTAGGGGCGCACTCATGCACGATCACCCACCAAACCAGTAGCGACTAAGGTAGGATCCCACTATTGACCAACAAGCTGTTTTTCTGGGATTGTAAAGCTATTTCATGCTTCTTCAAATGCATTGGTGTGTTTCAACATGATTAGAAACAGAAAAAGCAGGATTTCAGTTCATATGAAGAGATCAAAACACATACAATTCTATAAGTGTAGCATTTTGCAGACATCAATTTGAATATCCATAGATTTTCGATAGTGATACCACATCCTCTGTCCTAAATCTATCCTTGGACTGTAGATAAGCAGTAGCAGGTAAATTTGAGTGGGACCTTGTGAAGCACTGCTATTGGCAAAAGAACCACATATTGAGTGAGATTCACAAGGATCCAATGGGACTCTGCTTATCCAACAACGGGACTCTGTGCATCCCACTCCATTACAGACTCATTCTTGTTTCCCAAACACTAATTCTGAAGATCAACAAACCCAGCAGAAGGACACATGGGAGTGAAAAGCTGAAAAAGAGTTAAAGTTAAGGAAAAAGTTAAAGAATTTGGCAGGAACCTATTTTACAAATAAAATGACTTTTCAGTTTATGCAAGACATCATTTTGAGAGCCACTCAGAGTTGGTTAGAAGATAATCAGCTATAAGTCTTTTAAATAAATAAGTAACTGTCTTTAGATCCAACAAACAATCGTCTTCATAAAATCTATAATTTTTTTCTTCTTCCAGTACTGTAAATACTTCTTTTGGACTGGCTATGTGAAATTTTAATTCTTAAAAATAAAATTTAAAATAAAATTTAATTCACTGGAATTTCCTTCACATTAATTTGGCATGGATATTCACAAATATTATCACTTAGCTAAGAATTAATATAATCAAATAATTGCCAGGGTCCTAATTAAAATCCTTGGCATAGACTGAGATCTCCTGATTTACCCACTTGTTGAAATAAAATAGGTCTTGTTTTTCTGAAAGAATGGAAAGAGCACGGGCTCATTTTGTTCAGATATCCCAAGATATTTTGAAGAAATCCAAATGTACAACATGGTCTATGATCACAGATTAAAAACATCAGGGTGGGAATTTGGAGTTTACTGTCAGCTCAGTATGAGCAGTTGGAAACCATTCCTTTCCCAATGCTGGAACATCATTTCAAAGATAAATGGTTGGGGTCGGGATAATTATAGTGCAATATTAAATAAATATAGTCCTAGAAATTACAAGAGGCAACATTTTCAATCTTGTTTCCAGTTCATTTGCTTTGATGGCTTGAAGGTAGTATTTTAAAAAAGTAAGAAAGTTAACATTGTACAGATAGTCCTAGACTGACAACAGGTCCTTTCGTGACCATTCAAAGTTACAACTTTGACTTATGACCCTTTTTCACTTACAACCACTGCAATATCTCCATGTTACAGGTTTCAAAAGTCAGTTGCTTGGCATCTGGTTCATATTTATGATGGTTACAGTGTCCAAAGGTCATGTGATCACTTTGTTTTGACCTTCGTGACAAGCAAAATTAATGAGGAAGCCGGATTCGCCTTAACAACTTGTTGTTACTTAACTTAACAACTGCAGGTGATTTGTTTAACTATGGCAAAGAAAAGTAGGGCAATGGGACAAAATTCATTTCACAAATGTGTGCTTAACAGCAGAAATGTTGGCCTCAATTGTGGTCGTAATCGTATTTTTTGATTCAGGAAGAAATATTGTTTTTTTGTAATTACACTAATTTACTAGTTACTCTACTCTTTCAGGCTATGTGGACTGTTTCAGCACAGCATTACCAATAAGACATATTGCATAATCACTTGGAGTTAAATTCCTAGTGCCTTTTGAAACACCGGTTGAATCCCACCACTGATGTCATCACACATTTTATACTCATGTCAAAATGTCTGATGCAGATATATAACTCATGACATTTGTATCAAGCCTACATTTGCCCCTCTTCCCGGATATTTTCCTTGTTCCACTCAATATGGACAATTTATAAAGATATAAGATGCCTTGCAAAATTCAGTTTCACATCTACTCTAAAGAAGTAACCAGGCAAAGCTAGCAAAACACCAGCAAATTGCCTCTCACAGCATTATTTTTTTTATAATTTTACTTTTTTTTCCCTGAGCATTTGTGGCACTGAGAAATCTGACTCATAATTACATTGTTGCAGTGACTGAGCTATTTCATTCCAAGGACCATTTCAGGGAAGTGGTGTGTGATGATGTGTAATGATGACACTACGATATATGGCCCCTGTGGGGACAAAGAATGCTTCTCTGAGGTGGACTTTGTCCTGATCCAACAGGGCTGTTCTCAAAATTTATCATAGGTTAGAGAATTAATTACTTGATGGATTTTCCTCCATAATGTTGGATGTTCCTTCGATTGTCATTCTGCTTTGTTCCAATATCATTAATATGGCAGGCCAGAACATGTTGCTGCATTTCATGATTTCAGACCGTGAAGAATGTTAAAACAATTCATAAAAGTTGGATACATACAGGTCTATACTGTCAGATAATCTGATACAAATCCTTAATCCTCTATTTTCATAACATAATTACAGTGGCAATAAACTTAGTTTATTTAAAATAGTTTAGCTCTTTCAATCATAATTAAACCTACACCTGAATTTTCCTGCATATGTTCATCAATTCTATTTTATAAAATGTTCATTAAATACAAACTAGGACCTCTAATCTAGAGACTTTTTTGCAAGGGATGCAAACCATCATATTCTTCACCACGTTCGTTCCATTAAGGAGGTATATATGACGTACGACAGATTCCTTTAAAGCTGATGTTCAAAACACACACACACATAGACATTAATTTCCCATTCTCCCACACAATTTAAATATTGGTAATGGCATCACCTCATATAAAAATATGTGGCTGCCAGCTTTTACAAAATCAGGTTTAAGCTAAGCAGTTGCAATATGCAAAGACAAAACCAATCATTTTTTAGGAGAGCACATACCCCACCTCCCTTTTAGGACCCTTGCCAAGTCAGGCTATGGAACTGTCCATCATTTTGTTTTGCAGAAAAGTCAGCCATAGATGAATGCTCACAGATAAAATAGGTGAACATTAGATCTCATAACTAGCATTAGATTTCACTTGTTTTATTTACATAATTTGTACAGCAGCCCATCTCACACAAGTGATTCTGGGTGATTTACAAGATTAAAACCAACAGCCTTATCAACAATAACACCCAAAGAGATGCCAATAACACCCAAAGAAACAATCCCACTTACCCCCCATAGCACTCTTCCTTCCTGTTAGTTTTAAGGTTGGCTGCCTTTGAACTTAGTGGGGGTAAATACCCATGAAGACTAACAGGCATTGAAAGTCTGATTTTACCGCTAGTTTTCTTTTAACGTGTGTGGCATTGACAAATTTGAAGACATTAAATGCTATAGTTTTAACTACGAAGGACATTCAACTGTATTAAATATCTGATACACTGTATATTAACAAAACAATTCTAAGACATCTGATGTTTATCCTGTTTGAAAGGAACTTTTTAAACAATGATGTACTAAGTGGATTTTCATTGGTAAAACATGCTTTTTGGTGAACAATGCAATAACAATATGTATTTCCTCTCTGGATTTTCAGGACCATATTTAGAGTTTCGAGATGAAGTTGAGGAATTGCAGAAACACAGAGACAAACTTACTACATTGGGTGTCAACAAAATGATTGCACTTGGTCACTCTGGTTTTCAGGAGGACTGCCGCATTGCTCAGAAAGTTCAAGGTGTAGATGTTGTGGCTGGAGGACATACAAACACATTTCTTTATACAGGTATGTTATTTCTTCACCCCCCCCAAAAAAGGATTGTTATATAACCTTGCAATTAGAGTGCCATATATTTTAATTCCTCACACTCTGATCCATGCAAGGAAGTCAGCATATATTTACATGGTTTGTATAAATATCATTTGCTTGTATAAATAGAATATTTTAGACAACTGTAATCCAAAGTGAACTAATAATTCTAGTATGAATCCCTCCTTCCCGTTGGTTTGAGTCATATAAAAAGAAAAGTTCATCAAATCAGTAATGGTGTCTTTTATACATTCAGTTTGATGTATAGTTTGCTTTTCAATTTGTTAGGCATCAGAGTTTCAATTCTCAGGAATTTCATTGATTTTAATTCGCTGAAGGTAATCGAAAGGCTGGAATTTGTTCTAATATTCCTTACTTAAACGAACCATTTTTCTCTCTTCACTTATTCATGCCTTATCTTTATTCTAGAATATATTTGTCAATGTAATTTTTCTCTTCTGTTTCCTGCTGCCACAACTTTATATCTCTTATGCGTTTTGCTCAGTGAGTGTAACAAACTTTCCTGTGTCTGAAATGAAGGTTCTGAAGGAGAATGACTTACAGGTAGAAAACCCAACTATACTAAAATGTCCGCTTATCTTTTGTCACACAGAAACCGATGTCCATTAATGCAGACGGCTTCATCTGAGTATACTCCAGAACCTATTTCAGTAATCTGAGTTGGATTTTCTTTTTTGAAAGACACATGATAGCTAAGTAATGGCACCATTCACTGCTGTTAATAAATGCCTTTGGGAGCTGTTGAAAAGTGTAGTTTTGTGGCAAATGGGAATGTTTGTGCCAGGAGGCAGAAAGGACCATTCATGACAGGAAGTGTTTGGCTGGCTGACTAGAGAAGGAATTAAAAAAATATGTAGTAACAGGTGTTTCCAGGACACTCATCAAAGTTTGGATAACTCAGATTGGATAAATACTTCAGGCTGAAATATTTGTTGATTTAATCTTCTATCTGAAAATAACCTAGCACCTTTAGAAAATGCAATAAAACAGTTGGTGTCCAGTTAAATGCAGGTGTGCTGTCATTGAGTAAGGTACATTAAAGGCGAATGGCAGCTAAAGAAAAGCTGTGATTTCTCATTTTTATGTATATACATGTGGGAAGAAATATCTATCTGCTTCAGTTCCAAGTTGGGAAAAAGATAAAATGGAGGCTGGAGGCTGATTGGAAAGAAGGTCTATTTATTAATGAATAGAACCATCAAGCACATGGTTCTGGCACAGCTGCCCCAGAGGTGGTATTCAGCAGTTTCTGACCAGTTCTGGAGAACCAGTAGTGGAAATTTTGAGTAGTTTGGAGAATCAGCAAACACCACCTCTGACCGGAGTTTTTACAGTATAAAACTGCCACCCCCACCAAGCCACGCCTAGAGAACTGGGAATAAAAAAATATTGAATCCCACCACTGAGCTGCCCACATAGAATTGAGAGTGGAGGTTTTTATACCTTCTCTTGGCTTTGCACTTGAGCTTCCTGTTCCAATGCAAGAACATGTACTCTTTTGACTGTTATCAGACTCCCATGGGGCCATGTAGGGGGTTATATAGGAGTCATAGCTGGCTCTATAGGCAAAGTACAAATCTTAAGCCCATGTCACACCGAACCAACGGATGCAAAGAGGATGTAAAACGGACAAAAAACCTTGCCATCCGT
>BHFT01017448.1:0-42657 GCA_004320025.1 Laticauda laticaudata
CACATATGAAATGCCCATAGTTACTACAGGTTGGCCTACATGAACAGGGCGTTTAATAAGAGTTTGTTTATGTTGACATGTGTGGATAATTGTTACATTATTATTGATAATAAAGGCTGTAGGTGTGGCACCTGGGAGGGTGGACCATACAGTCCCACTATGCTTGCACTGGAGGTTTATCTATCCCACAGCTATTACCCATCCAAAAGGTATCCCTGCCCATCCCACTGCTATCTCAACCCCTCCCACTGCTATCTTAACCCATCCACAAGCATGCAAAGGCTTAAAACCATTTCTAAAAGTTTCCAGCAAGACTTTATTAAAAAAAAGAAATGAAGCAAGTGTGTGAATCATAAATACACTTTATTAACAAAGAAGCTATAAGACAAAAGAGTCTCTGGCACTCCTCTTGGTTGCTCAGTCCCGGGGTGAAGGGTGCAGGTGCTGTGGAGGTGGCTGGTGCTGGAGTGCTTGTCATCAGCTCCTCCAGAAGCAGGAGAAGCGCCAGCCCCAGAAGAGTGAGCCTGTGCTGCAGATGCCCCAGGAGAACCAGAGTGAGGGCCAGGGGGCGGGATGGTGCCCTCTGCCCAGGGCTGGCAGCAGATGGCTGAGGCTTGCTGTGCTTCCGCATGGTTGTGGGGTTGCTGGCTGGCAGGGAGGCTGGCAGGAACCAAGGCTGGAGCAGGCAGGCACCAAGGCTTGCAGGCAGGCAGACAGCAAGGCTGGCAGGAAGGCTGGCAGGAGGTGGCAGGCAGGCATGCACCAAGGCTTGTAGGATGGCTGGCACCAAGGCAGGCACCAAGGCTGCGAAGGAGGCAGACCAAGGCTGGCAGGAAGGCTGGCAGGCAGGCAGTCACTAAGGCTAGCAGGCAGACAGAACCAAGGCTGGCAGGAAGGCAGGCAGCAAGGTTGGCAGGCAGACTGGCTGGCAGAAGGCGTGCAGGCAGGCTGGCAGCAAGGTCTGGCAGGCAGGCTGGCAGGAAGGCTGGCAGGGAGGCTGGCAGCAAGGCTGGCAGGGAGGCTGGCAGCAAGGCTGGCAGGGAGGCTGGCAGCAAGGCTGGCAGGCAACATGCAGGCAGGGCAGGAAAGGCAGCCAATCCGTCCGGCAGCAGGTCTTTCCTCTGAATGGCGACCTGCTTCCAAGCTGCTTCTGTTATATCCGTGGGCTGACGCAATGCATCCTCCCGCATGCGCAATTAACGCCAGGCATCCGCTAGGCTTCCGCTGTGCATCCGCTGTGCATGACATCCGCTTCATCCGGTCGCATGCCCTTTGCTGCGGCCCCCCAGAAGCCTAGCGGACGTGCCATCCGCTCCCATCCGCTTCCATCCGCTGGGCTTCCGTTCCACATCCGCTTTGCATCCGCCCTGCGTCCTCCATGCGTCTGTGTTATCTGCTCTGGTTATGCAAATTTTTGCCCCTTTTGAGAGCGGATAACAAGCGATGGAACATTTTGCTGTCAGCTGTGTCCTTTTTGCATCCGTTGGGCAGTGTGACATGGGCTTAAATCACTGATCCAATATGGGGAAATGGGACCTGTAAATTATTTGCTAGCAATACGAAGCTAGAAATAAAGAGAACCTCATGTTTTCATGATAACCTCTAACATTCTGTTAAATTTAGTTCCAAATTTGGCATTTCCTGTATTTTTCACAAAGAACTCTTTCTAATGATGCCACACTTTTGAAATGATGATTTTTAAGCTCTTTGCTGGTCTAAATAAAAATAGTCTATATTAAAAATATAACTGCTTGATCTTTCTCAGTGGCTTGAGCCCTCTAATTTTTCTTGATCTTTTCTGAACTTGAGTGGATTCTGGATTCTATCATGTTATTTTATATCTCCCCCCTTCCCCCAGTTTCTATAGTTGCTCTAGAACTTTGTAAATAATAAACTTTTAAATGCTTTCTTCTTTCTGTGTGCTTTTATAAAATTTGGAAACACTATTTTATAAAATGTATCATTGTTCTAGAATGCATCAGTCCATTGAATGAATTTGTTTGAGATCAGAATCAAAGCAGGGCTGAGGTAACAAGAACATGGATAGGAGACCACCAGGAGGTGTGGTGGACTGTGTAAATCTAGCCTCTGGAGCTTCCTCTGTGGCGCAGTGGTTAGAATACAGTGACTGCCAGCTGCCTACAATTTGGCAGTTCGAATCTCACCAGGCTCAAGGTTGACTCAGCCTTCCGTCCTTCTGAGGTGGGTAAAATGAGGACCCAGATTGTTGGGGGCAATAATGCTGACTCTGTAAACCGCTTAGAGAGGGCTGTAAAGCACTATAAAGCAGTATATAAGTCTAAGTACTATTGCTATCTTTTCACATTCGGAATGGGATAATTCACTGCGGCTGACTCAGCTCAGCCGACGTGTCCTGGCATCACCACAGCTGACTTCCCACAGTCAACTCCCTATGGCCAACTCGCCATGGGACAATTCAATGTGGGACAACTCAAGAGAGGAACAAGTTAAATTCACCTCACTTCGGCGACTTTTCTTTTCTATCTCTTTTCTTTTATGTCACTGGGAGCATTTACACCAAGACAAATTCCTTCACACAGGTTGGTGTGAACCGGTTATTTCTTAAGATAAGATAAGATAAGTATTCTATTCTATTCTATTCTATTCTGCTCTGTTCTATTCTATTCTATTCTATTCTATTCCTTCTATAGAATATTTGTAGCTCAAGATTGAATTATAGGGTGCTTGGTGCTCTCTGAGCTTGCTTTTTTTCTTGCAGACTTTTCATTACCCAACTAGGTTACATCATCAATGTAAGGTAAAAGTGTGGTTTTTCTTCTCTTCTCTTCTCTTCCCTTCTTGCCTTGTCCCATTTCGTCTAATCTAATTTAGTTATTTTATTCCAAAGGGATCTTAAAATGGGGGAAAATATTTAGTTTAAGGAAAAGTTAAGAGATGTGAAAGACTTCTTTGTGCATCTTTTCACCTTCAAATTTGGAGCCCTGCATAACCCTACAATTTATTAAGGGCCTTGTAACATTTACGAAGGAGCCTTGGTACAGTGGTGCAGTGGTGAGAATTCAGTATTGCAGGCAAACTGTGCCAACTTCCAGGAGTTCGATCCTGACCAGCTCAAGGTTTACTCGGCCTTCCATCCTTCTGAGGTCAATAAAATGATGACCCAGATTGTCGGAGGCAATAGGTTGACTCTGTATACCGCTTAGAGAGATCTGTAAAGCATTGTGAAGCAGTATATAAGTTTAAATGCTGTAGATATTGCTATCTCTGCTGATATTATTAAACCAACCTGAATGGGTTTTCTTTCTCTTCTTTTGAGATTGGCCACTCTTTTGTCCTCTTGGCTATGTACATCCCATTTTACACTAGAGCCTTAATGGCGAACCTATTGCACACGTGCCACAGGTGGCACACAGAGCCATTTGTGCTGGCACACGAACAACAAGCAAATTTACCTCATAGCTGATTTTTCAGCCTGTTTGAGGCCTTTTTTGGCCTCCCAGAGACTTGAGGACAGCTTCTGCAGGCCAAAAAATAGGCCCGTTTGGCACTTCCTGTATTTCCAGAAATACCGGAAGTGACGAAACGGGCCTATTTTTTGGCCTACAAAGGCTGCAGAAGTTGTCCTCAAGCCTTTGGGAGGCCAAAAAAGGCCTCAAGCAGGCCAAAAATCAGCTGGGAGGTGCAGTGCAGGTAACAGGGCAGTGGGAGGGGGATTGCATATGTATGCACAGGGGGGCGGGCATGCATTGCCTTCTGGGTGCTGGTATGCACAATTTTTGGCACAGGAGCCCAAAAAATTTAGCCACCACTGCACTAGAGTTTTTGCATCTGGATTAAGATTAATGGGACTGAGTGTTCCAATATTTGAGGGGCTGCCACAAAGAAGAGGGGGTCAGCCTAGTGTCCAAATTCTCCATCTATTGCTTCTGGTGTCTGCTATGGAAGCCATATTTTATGAGCCATAAAAGTTTTGTAGAAGCTTCGAGGCTGCCACAGTTAGTGCCTGGGAGTTTTGGAGGGGAGAATTCTTAGTGAGTAATAATTTAGATGAAAATATTCTTATCAAATGTCAAGGATGGGTTATCCTGCACCTGGAGGTGGTTGAATGAAGAAGTGGTTTCAGTTTCAACTACGTTTGATTGAGCCTTGTGATGAACTGATGGGTGCAGGGGATGAAACTTTGAATTTCACTTGGGGAAGGGAAATCCCCAAAGTTTCAGATTTGGATTTTCCCAGATATGCCAACATGACTTCTTTAATAAATTGTTACTTGGGTGGACTTTGTCTCTGAGTGTTGAATGGATATGAGGAGTTTCTTTAGAACACTGACATTTTACACTAGAGTTTTTGCATCTGGATTAAGATTAATGGGACTGCAGTGTTCCAATATTTGAGGGGCTGCCACAAAGAAGAGGGGGTTGGTCTGTTCTCCAAATTCTCCATCTATTGCTTTTGGTCCACCTGAAGACAGGACAAGAAACAATAGATGGAAATTAATCAAGGAGAGAAGCAACCTAGAGCTAAAGAGAAATATCCTGCCAGTAAGAACAATTAATCAATGGAATACCTTGCCTCCAGAAATTGTGAATGCTCCAATGCTGGAAGTTTTTAAGAAGAGATTGGACAACCATTTGTCTGAAATGATATAAGATAGGGTTTCCTGCCTGGCCAAAGAGGAGGACTAGAAGACCTCCAAGGTCCCTTCCAACTCTGTTAGTCTGCTCATAGTATCTCATAATATTCCACATGTCTAACACTAAAACTGGATTAACAAAAAGCAGTTGCCATGTTCACATAACTCATTATAACCATGCAAACCAACAGAAGATGACTTTAAAGGATGGTGCCTCACATCCTAACACATGCCATGAACCTGTTAGAATCTGACTTCAAGGGAGAGGAGGAATAGCAGACAGGGAGTGGGAGTGCGGCTCCGGAGGTTGTGGAAGAAACTGGGGAAGGGCACAGGCCGGATGGGCATTCAGAAGAAGACCCAGGCCCATCCCCTCTTCATCCTAGGGCACGCAGGGAGAAGCAGATAAGGGAGAAACGTGAATGGCGTGGTCTATGGGGGAGAAAAAGGCCTTGATCTCCTTCATGGGCTGCAGCTGTGAGGACTGTTTAAAAGGACAAACTGTGCATGGGCCAGTGCTAGAAGCAAAGCATGAAAATATTTCTAGTCTGTCAGTTCTTATCGGAGTTCTGGTGTCCTTTCCAATGTGTATTGCGATATCTGTGGACGTCTTCAAGCCCCTATCCTGCCTTGTCTCATTAATTGCTTCAGTGTGGTTTGTGTTGTTGTTTTTCTATTTATAATTTATATGTATTTTGAGTTTGAACAGAAGTTCTTCCTTTTTGCAACTGTTTGTGGGGGAGTTTTTTCTTCAGTCAATGATAATTGGACCTTTATTTTTATCCTGGCTTTTTTTCCGTCTCAAACACATTTTAATTGCCGCAATTTTCCCCAGTAATGATAACTGTAATTTCCCCCACATTTCCAATTCTTTTTCAATTTGTATTATTAATTTGTCATAATTATCTTTTTTTATTGAAGAGCATTTTGCTGTTAACCAAATGCCTAAATATTTTACCTTTTTCATACTTTACATTCCCAATTTCCCTTCTAATTTTTTTTTCTTATCTTTTAAATTTGTAGTCAATAATTTGTTTTGTTTTTATTTATCTTAAGGCCTGTGACCTTGCCAAATTCCTCTATTTCCTTTATTTATTTTAATTGAGTGGTTTAGAAATAAAAAGAAAATAAAATGGCAATTAGGAAAAGAATGAGGAAAAATGTAAATATACCATGAAGATTTATTTTATTTTATTTTATTTTATTTGGTTTGTCAATTGCTTACAAGATAATAGGTATAAGTAAAAACATAGTTATGAATACATGGATACATATAAGAAAAATAAAAGAAAAAATAGGACAGGGACGGTAGGCACATTGAGATTGATGTGTAAGGATAAAAGATATTGATTTATAGCAAGAGTAAGATGAAATGGTAAAGGAAAAAGTAAATACATATACTGAAAAATGTAAGGAGATGCAAAAGATGTCTTGATGTTGATAACAATGTATAAAGTTTTATTTTATGTTTTTAAAATTTGTAAACTTAATAAAATTTATTTTAAAAAAAAGATAATTGGACCTTTAAAGCCAAGTTGAAGGAATTGAAGGGACTTTACCTGTTTTTGTGACTTTGTTGCTTTGTATCCCACCCTGGGTCATTACAACACATTTTCTGGTTCTCCACAGATGGTGAACCACAAACTACCGTTCTTACTGCCTTGTTATTGTATACTCTTTTGTAGTTGTTTGGTTTCTATGTAAACAGTGGACCTTGTTGCATGAAGTTGTATGGGGTGTGAATAAATGTCAGAGCACATGAAAACCACAAAACCTAGAGATACAAGGACTTGCTCAGGAAGATTTCTTTATTAGATCGCATGTGGAGGAAGACCAGAATGAAAACTTCTATGAAGATTCCACAAGAGATTGTTGCTGTTCAGTCACTAAGTCGTAGCCAACACTTCGCAACTCCATGGACCATAACACACAAGGCTCCTCTGTCCTCCACCGTCTCCCAGAGTTGACCAAATTTATATTCATTGTGTTGATGACACTCTATAACCATCTTATTCTCTGCTGTCCCCTTCTCCTTTTGGCCTTCCATCTTTCCCAGCATCAGGGGCTTTTCCAAGGAGTCCTCTTTTCTCGTTTGGTGGCCAGAGTATTTGAGCTTCAGCTTCATTTCCTTTAGGACTCCAAGAGATTATTCTCATGCTAAGAGATGATTGGCTCAAGTGGGCCAATACAAGGAGGTGGAATGAGAAGACTATCAGGCGCTATGTGATGACCCAGGGTATGACACAGAGGCAACACAGTCAGCTGATAGTTCAAACCATCCTTTTATTGCTCCAAATTTCCCCCAAATGTCTGGCAAGTCTCAGAGCGAAGTGATTTCACAAACACACACACACACACCTCCAGTAGCCTCTGGCTACAAGTAGTCCAGTACAATGCTGTGAGCACAACAGCTGCAAAGCAAGAAATCCAGTGGGGCAAGGAAATAAGTCAATGAGTCCGGGAAGCAAAGGAACAAGGCAATTAGTCCAGGAAGCCAGAAAGAAAGCATGAAGTCCAGGAAACTTCAAACGTTGGCAATGGCACACAACCCTTCATTAATTCAGTGTTTGTTCCTGACCAATGCCCCTCCCCCACATTGTCTCCTTAAGTCTCAGTTCCCAGGGGTACTTTGTGAAAAGTGGCGGGGAGCTCTCCTCCCGAGTTGTCGGGTCAGCCTGCACTGTTCTTGCCTTCTCTCCACTCTCTGTGCTTGAGGATCAGGAGGGGGTGAGTCCTTGCTCATCACCTTAGCTCTCTCTCTCTCTCTCTCTCTCTCTTGCTTAGCCTCTCCTGGTCATCCTGCCCCTGTTCCTCCCCGCCTACAAGCTGTCCTAATCCTGAAAGGCCCTGGCCTGACTCAGCCTGCTCCTGCATGCAGCCCTCCCAAGCTCCATTTTTGCTGGCAGACGGTTGCAGGAGGCAGTCACAGCCGAAAACAGAGCTCATGAAGGCCACCGGCAGCTCTCCTGTGCTCTGTTTTTGCTGGCAGAGGGTTGCAGGAGGCCATTGCACCTGAAAACAGAGTTCAGGTGCCCATTTTCTTTGACGGAGCGCTTGGACCACCACAGGTGTCCCCGGCATGAGTGACATTGAGCTGGCCACACCCACCCTGGCCACTCCCATCCCAGCCCCCTGAGGTCAAACACAACCCTGACATGGCCCTCAAGGAAATCGAGTTTGACAGCCCTGGTCTAGAGTACCCTGCCAATCCAGCACTGAGTTGCTACCTGTGTAACGTGGATAGAATTCCTACAGAATAGCTCAGGGTTGAATTGTGGGGTCCTTGGTGCTCTCTGAACTTGGCTGCTGGCTTGTAGATCAGTGGTAGGATTCAAAAATTTTTTACTACCGGTTCTGTAGGCATGGTGTGGTGGGCATGGCTTGGTGGGTGTGGCAGGGGAAGGATACTGTAAAATCCCCATTTCCACCCCACTCCAGGCGAAGGATATACAACAAAATCCACATTCCCTCCCCACTCCTGGTGGAAAGTTACTGCAAAATCCCCATTACCTCCTCACCCACTAACCTGCTTTCCAGTTCCATTCTCCTATGCAGGGCAACCAAAGAAGACCCAGCCAATCAGCTGGGACTCAGGAGGCAGAGAATAGATGGGGCAAGGCCATTCAGAGGTGGTATTCGCCGATTCTCCGAACTACTCAAAATTTCCGCTACCGTTTCTCCAGAGCCGGTCAGAACCTGCTGAATACCCACCTCTGTGGAAGATGTTTCATTACCCAACTAGGTAACATCATGGAAGTTGTAGACCAAGGTCTCATGGCCTGCAGCCTCACTCATTAGATGAAGTATAGCGCAGGTAGTCCTCGACTTACCACAGTTTATTTAGTGACCACTCAAAGTTATAACAGCACTGAAAAAAAATAACTTTTGACCTGTTTTCCCACTTACGACCATTGCAGCCATCCCCAGGGTCACATGACCAAAACTCAGATACTTGGCATGGCAAACTGGCATAGATTTATGATGGTTACAGGGTCTCAGGGTCATATGATCCCCTTTTGTGACCTTCTGGCAAGCATATTCAAAGCCAGATTTGCTTAACAGCCATGTTACTATCTTAAGAACGACAGGGATTCACTTAATAAGAAAGGTCATAAAATGGTGAGAAACTCACTTAACAACTGTCTCACAGGAAGTGGTTTTCTCATATGGTTGAAAAACTTGACTAAGAGAGCAGACAGTTTTACCATCTGTTGTACCAGCTCCTTCAGCAACAGAAAATTTGGGCTCAGTTGTGGTCACAAGTCCGAGACTACTGTATCCTAAACTACAATAATCATTATGGCCTGAGTTGTCAGGATGAATGAAAAACGAAATGCAAAAGATAAAGGCAGGAATATCACTATTTGCATATTGTAGTCCTTGGGTGTGCCCGTTTTCCTTCTCTGTCATTGGCCCAGCAAATAAATGAATTGACCAAAGGAAATGGTCAAATGCCCCTTGATTTTAGAAGGAGTTGGTACAAGAGGTGGTAAAAATTCTCCACTCCGTTGGTCAGGTTTTTGAACCGCATGGGCAAACCACTTCCTTCAACCATAGTTCAGCTGAAACAACCTTGTTTGAAAATGCAACTTCTTAGATGAATAGGAACTTATGCTTGTTTTCAATTTCAACTCCTTGCAGGGTGGGTGGGAGGATGAAAAGGATGTAGAGTTGGCAAGATACTGTCAAACTGCCTTCTGCTCTGGACTTCCAGAAGAGAGATCTACAGACTCTGAATTTGTTAGCTGTCAACTTGATCTGAAGTTCAACCCAAGAAAACATGTCTGGCTTATCTCTTGAGTTTGGGTTCCTTCTCTTATGCAGAATTTTTCAATATAGTGAAGGGGTTAAAAACGGTAAGTGAATTTGTCTTCCATTGCAATTCTCATCTGGAAATATGTAAGGGAAAGCAAAATATTCTAGCAATTCCCATGGGTGGATTTGTTTCTGAACATGCCCATGAATGGAATCAAAATTCTCAACCAAATAATTGAAGTTTTTTTCTCTCCAGATGATTTAGTCGTAGTTGGCAGTATGGGAGAATGGTTTTATGTCTCATGGGAAGGCAAATCAGATGACAGCTTAATATTATCTATCTACAAATATTGCTTCTACAAAACTATGATCCTGGAATCATATAATAATAATAATAATAATAATAATAATAATAATAATAATAATAATAATAATAATAATAATAATAATAATGATGATGATGATGATGATGATGATGATGATGATGATGATGAAAATAACCTTTATTGTCATTGTACACATATTCAGTGAAATTTTGTTATCTAATGTTTTGTTGTCTAATTGTCACTGAGGACGTTTTTAGCTGAGAGAAAGATTATTCATAAGTTTGTCCCATTGTTGGTAGAGAATCTACTGCTGAACTACCATTTCCAGCAGCATAACCAGTCTCCTGCTGAGGGGTGCTGGGAATTGTAGTTCACAAATAACTGGTAGATCAGATTTAGCCCATTCCTGAAAATGAGATAGAAAGAGAAAGAAATGTAAGGTAAAGTTAGCCTTAAGGTAAATTCAACTTTGGTGACTGTACCCACGATGTAGGTTGAGACTCTAGAAAGAGTGCAGAGAAGAGCAAAAAAAGATGATTAGGGGACTGGAAGTTAAAACACATGAAGAATGGTTGCTGGAATTGCATTATGTCTTGTTTCACGAAGAGAAGGACTAGGGGAGACATAATAGCAGTCTTCCAATGTCTAAGGGGCTGCCACAAAGAAGAGGGGGTAGTCAACCTACATTTTCAAGGCACCCGAAGGCAGGAGAAGAAGCAATGGATGGAAACTAACTCGGAGAGAAGCAAACTAGAACTAAGGAGGAATTTCCTAACAGTGAGAAGAATTAACCAGTGGAACTGCCTGCCTCCAGAAGTTGTGGGTGCTCCATCACTGAAGGTTTTAAAGAAACAAGTTGGACAACCATTTGTTTAAAATGCTATAGAGTCTCCTGAGGGAGCAAGGGTTAGACTAGAAGACCTCAAAGGTCCCTTCCAACTCTGTTATTCTGTTCTGTTCTATCCAGGAACCTTTTCTCATCAATATTGGGGAGTACATACACTGCAATTTTCTTACTCCTAGATGCTTTTTCTTTTTTAAAAAAACAACAACAATCCTATCCTTTCCAACCAACAGCCTTGGGAGTTTCTGATGGATTTTCATCCACAATTTAATGTATTTTGGCAGGACAAAGAGAATTGGGGAACAGGAGCAATCCTCTCAGTTGCAGAAGGAGGAAACTCACATCTGATTAATGGCAAGCCTCTAGCAGCCACCTACAGACAAGAAAAGTAGATTTCCAGAGTTTTATTAACCAAAAACATTGCAAAGGAAAAGAGAATTAAATTGCAAAAATGAAAGATAAGAACTTACCTAATTTTGTTTCTTCCTGGAAATTTCTTGCAGGCTTTTTTTTTTAACCTTTCTTTTTCTCCGTACCTTTCTTCTTTCCTCTTTCACTTTTCTGATTTTCTTTTCTTATCTCGTAACAAACTTTCATTTTTAAAAAAAATCACAAAGAATTAAAAGGAAGGTGGATTCTTGACTGCATTAAGAAGTTCAGGAAATCTACAAGACTGGTGATAGGAGTCTCATAAGGCATGGTTTTTTTTTCATTTTTGTTCACAGTGATGACTTTGGGTGAAAGGGAAGGGGCTGAAAGTAAGACCCTGACTGACATGACTGAAAGTTAAAATGTGGTTTGATCAAGCAGCTGCTTCAAAGAACTGTTTGAAATCTTGAGAGAAATGCGGCTGGCTTTGATGGAAAGTAAAAACTGGTTACGCACACGGCTGGGTTTCATTTGAAGATTTTTTTTTCACTTTATCATCTTTGACTATATTTTTTTTTCGGTAAGAGCCAGCCAGCAGAAATCGTTACATTTATATACAGTATTATATATATATTTTCCCAAATACTTTTATTGTACTTTTCCTTTATTATACTTCGCATATTAATACTTGTTATTGTACAATTTTCTTGGTTATGTGTAGGATGTCATTATTCACAATAACAGTATACCGTCTGGGTGCAATCTCTACATTCTTAATTACATACCGATAATAAATCTTATATATATAATAGTTATAGCCAATTAACTGCATATAATCCTAATGTTTACTTATCTTAGTTATTCTCTATTCATTAGGCCAGGGGTGGGATTCAAATTTCTTAACAACCAGTTTTGTGGGCGTGGCCTAATTTGTGGGTTTGGCTTGGTGGTCATGTGACTGAGTGGGCATGGCTTGCTGACTGGGAATGGCTTGGTGGTCATGTGACTGGCAAACCAAATATAAGTGGTCCTTTCTTAATGGCCAGTTGCTTAGCAAGTATTCTAATTTACGACTGACCTCCCCAGAGCTAATTGACCTGTTTTTGGTGTTTTGACAGCCATACACACACACACACACACACACACACACAAACACACACTTATGACCAGTTACAATATCCCACACAGGCTTGTGACTGAGGTTTTCTATGTTTTTTGCCAGTTTCCAACAATTCCTTCTGGTTTCCGGTGAAAAATGCCCATTGGGGAAAATGGGCTTGTTTAACAACCAGTGTTTGCTTAATGATTACAAGGTTCACTTAATGACCATGGTGTTTGCCTAACCCAGGGGTCTGCAACCTTAAACACTCAAAGAGTTTCTTTTAAACAGGTATCTGTCTTTCTTTCTCCCTCTCTCTTTCTCATCTCTCTCTCATCTCTTTCTTCCTCATCTCTCTTTCTTTTTCTCCCTCTCTCTGTTTCTCATTTCACTTTCTCTCTCTCATCTATAACTGCTAAGATTGGAAGCTGTTTTTTTATAATCCTGTTTTTTCCCACACATTTGTGTATATGTATCCAATACTCTCCGCTATGTATTCAAAATGGGCAATGATTTTGTGTGTGTGTGTCTGTAGCAAATGTATATGTGTGTTATGTATGTGTATGGATATGTATATATATTTCACTTTTAATGTGTGCCAGTGTACTTACAGTAAAAAAATGGCAATAAAAGTTATCTTATCCTATCTTCCTTCTTTCCTTCCCAACCCCATTCCTCAAGTTTCATATCATGCAAGGCACCAAAAATCATTCTTCCTGTTTTGATCAATTCCCATTTTGTCTTGATGAAAGAAAACTTGCAATGGAGAAGAGAACCCTGGAGCAATTTTGGGAGGGAGGAAGGATGGGTGATGTCCTTGCCTTGCCTTGCTTTTATTTCATGTTGGTACCTTGATACTCAGCTGCTTAAAAATTCATGCAATTTGGTACTCAACACATTTTTGATGGGAAGATTTTGTCCCAGTACTCATAATTTGTTTGATACTCAATGCACAAGGTAGAACTTCTTAGTGTTGGCTGCCTTGTGATTTACTACATCATGCCTAATGTGAAAAATTAGTGTGGTATTCATCATTTTTAGTACTTATTGTTCCTCTTGGAACCAATTAATAATGGGTACTGAGTTACCACTGTATTCTTGCAGGATATGTGAATGACCATCTTTTACAGTTCGGGTAGACCTTGATGTACAACCATTTGTTTAGTGACTATTCAAAATCACAACGGCATTGAAAAAAGTGACTTATTACTGTCTTTTACACTTGTGACTGTTGCAGGATCCCCACGATCACAGGATCAAAATTTGGCAAAATGTGGCAACTGGCATGTATTTATGACAGTTGCAGTGTCCTGGGGTCATGTGTTCCTCTTTTGTGACTTTTCCATCAAGCAAAGTCAGTGGAGAAGCTGGATTCAATTCACAACTGTTACTGGCTTCATAACTTCATAGATTCACTTAACAACCGTGCAAGGAAGGTCATAAAATGAGGCAAGACTAATTTAACATCTGTCTTGCTCAGCCATAGAAATTTTGGCCTCAGAAGTGGTTGTAAATTGAGGATTATGTCTTGCTGTATTGATGTGCAACCTACCTTCCTTCTGTAATGCCATTAAATCCTAAGAATAGAATAGATTAGAATAGAATGGAATGGAATGGAATAGAACTAAAAATATAGGATATTTGAAATGTAATAGAATAGAGACTAAATTAGATTAGATGAGACAAGACAAGGTGAGATGAGAAGAAAGGAGAACAGAAGAGAAACCTCACTTTTATCTTACATTGATGATTTTACCCAGTTGGGTAATGAAAAGTCTGTAAGAAAAAAAGCAAGCTCAGAGAGCACCAAACACCCTATAATTCAATCTTGACCTGCAAATATTCTATAGAAGGAATAGAATAGAATAAGAATTAGGAATAGAGTAGAGTATAATAGAACAGAACAGAACAGAATAGAATAGAATAGAATAGAATTCTTCATTGGCCAAGTGTGATTAGACACACAAGGAATTTATCTTTGGTGCATAAGCTCTCAGTGTGCATAAAAGCTATAGATGATATATCATGATGATCATCATCATAAATACATTAATCGTAAATCATAAAATACAACACTTAGTGAAAGTCATAGGGTACTAAATAAGCAATCAACATAAAGCGTACTAGCAAGCTAAATAAAAATATGTAAATTGTAATGATACAAGCAACAAAGTTATAGTCATAGGTAAAAATAGAGATAAGTAATAGGAAAGATGAGAAGAAGAATAAAATAATAAGGAAGAGGTCCCCAACATTTTTAACAACAGGGACCAGTTTTGTAGAAGACATTTTTCCCGTGGACTCGGGTGTGGAAGGAGAAATATGCAACCTAAATCTTTCACATGCACCTGTCACTCACCTCCAGCTGTTCGGCCCGATTCCTAACAGGCCACTGCCCGGGACCAATCCACAGCCTGAGAGGTGGGGACCCCTGTCCTAAGAAATGATATGAAGGAGCTTCTGCTTCCTTGGGTCTTTTCCATCCGGGAAGAGGAGTGGAAGAATGCAACTGATCCCATCCAACTGGGGCTTAAAGGCCAACATGCAGGGGTGGGCCACTGGGGTTTGCAGGAGTTCGGGAGAGCCCCTAACTGAGATTCTGCGCAGTTTGGAGAACTACCAAATCCCACGCCTGGCTGGCCCTGCCCACCCCACCCTGCCCCTCCCAGGAGTCTCCACGCGGCCTGTTTTGGATGCAGGTAAGTGGAGGGCGTGCACAGAGGCTCAGGGAAGGTGAAAAATGGGTCTCCCGGAAGTTTGGGAAGGCCGGAAATGGGCCTGTTTCTGACTTCCAGAGAGCCTCCGGAGTCCGGGGAGGCCATTTTCACCCTCCTGGAGGCTCGAGGAAAACCTCCAGAGTCCGGGGAGAGCAAAAATGCCCCCCTGCCATGGTGTATGAAGCTGACCAGGCCACGCCCACCATGGCCACGCCCACCCAGCAACCAGGAGAGAACCCATTGCTAAAATTTTTGAAGCCCACCCCTGCCAACACGATGAAACAGCACCATGTTTATAGTTTCTCTTTCTTTTACAGAAGAATGCCCTGAACCCGATACAACTAAATTTGGAGAGTTTTACACAGATCACTATATTGTGGGTACTTGGGTTCGATATTATTGTGATGAAGGCTACATGAGAGAATCAGGAAAAAGCAACATTATCAGATGCGGGAAGGTCTCTGGAGTCACTCAATGGATGTACAAAGACCAACCAGGTTGCATAGGTAAGAGGTGGGGTTGCTGAGAAGCCTTTTGGGAGCCTGGTAAATAAAGTTAGTTCTCAACCTATGGCCACAAATGAACTTCAATTTTCCGTTGCTAAGCAATGGCAATCGCGTAAGAAATTGTTACGTGAGTTTTGCCCTGTTTTCCGACCTTTCTTCCCAAAGTTAAGTGAATTAACAGCAGTTGTTAATGAATGGTGCAACTGTGGGAAGAAATATCCATCTGGTTCAGTTCCAAGCTGGGAGAAAGACACTGGAAACAGTGTGGCTTGGTGGGCATGGCTTGGCGGGCATGGCTTAGTGGGCATGGCTTGGTAGGCATGGCAGGGGAAGGATACTTTAAAATCCCTATTCCCTCCCCACCCCACTAACCTGCTTTCCAGCTCCGTTCTCCTGGGCAGGGCAACAAAAGAAGACNTAACCTGCTTTCCAGCTCCGTTCTCCTGGGCAGGGCAACAAAAGAAGACCCAGCCGATCAGCTGGGACTCAATGGGAGGCAGAGAATAGATGGGGGCTGGGCCAGTCACAGGTGGGATTTGCCGGTTCTCTGGACAACTCCAAATTTCTGCTACTAGTTCTCCAGAACTGGTCAGAACCTGCTGAGTACCACCTCTTCATTCAGCTCTAATTCATCAAGCAGCACCCATCTTGCATTATTTCTCAACCTGCATGCACCAAACCATGGTTCTGAAAAAGATCTAAGCAAAATAAAAAAAAAAAAAGGCTATTTTGATAAGAATATCTGCCAAACGGTCGCTTTTATCTGGCTCCCCTTCTTACGAATTCTCAAAAGTTTGGGGCAGCTTGGCAAACCAACAAGTGGGTAATGCTAATGTAGACCAACATGGGTGTTCGAACCATTTTCTGCCGGTCCCCAGACTTGTTTCAGTGAGACCTCTGCTGTTCTTTATCAGGCAATCGTGAAGCTGATATCATTGCTGTAAGAAGAACCTTGTGGTTAACTTATACTGTCTCCAGGCAACGTGTGTCTGCTTTTGCGGGGAGTTCTGGCTACTTCAACTGCACCATTTCTGTTTAATATTTTTTAGTTTATTTGTGTATCGATACTGTAAGAGACAAAAATACAAAAGAAAATAGTAGGAAAGATAGGGGAGGAAAAAGAGAGTCCCAGCTGATCAGCTGGGTCTTCTTTGGTTGCCCTGCACAGGAGAACAGAGCTAGAAAGCAGGTTAGTGGGGTGGGGGAGGGAATGGGGATTTTGCAGTATCCTTCTCCTGCCATGCCCACCAAGCCACAACCACAGAACTGCCTGTCCCCTGTGCCTTTAATTATAGTCTGATGCTCAAAGAGATATTGTCGGAAAACCCAAACTTATTAAAGTCATTCAAGACTTGGGACATGCAGTTTGATCGTCCCTCTCTATGGGTAAAAGTGTTTGGCAAGAGCTTTTGTAAGACTAAGAAGATGGAACAAACAAGGGAGTAAAGATTCTGGCAGCCAGAAGGATACCAGGCTCTGCTGTGGAAGCAAGGACACCTTCAAGGAGTCAAAAACGTCAAGATGGCCATCCCACTCACATGATCAGAGCCCCACTCATGTTTTGCAATGCATGTAAATAAGAGGGTGGGGCTTTGATCATGTAGTTGGGACGTGAGGAGTGCATGACATGGAATTTGAGGGGTCCTCGGTGCTCTCTGAGCTGGCTTGTTTCCTTGCAGATGTTTCATTACGCCAACTAATAATCATCAGTGCTTCATCACCTAGCAGTAGTTATCACTGGCAAGATTAAGTAGAAATAAAATGCAAAAAATAAGGGCAGGGATTTCACCATTTGAAGGATCCTTGGTGCTCTCTGAGACTCATTGTTTTCTTGCAGAAGTTTCTTTGCCCAAACTGAGTAGCACTGATGATATTACCTTGTTGGGTCATGAAACGTCTGCAAGAAAGCAAGCCAGCTCAAAGAGCACCAAGGACCTCTCATTTCAACCCTGAGCTACCAATATTCTCCTTTATTGGAACCATGTGGTTTTTGTAATATTGCTAATTAACATTACAGTTACTTTGTACTTTAATTTGGCTTATTTTTCCTCTTTTTAAAAATGGTGATAAGGGTTTATCAAACCATTACAGACTGGAACGTGGGAAGACTTTTTATCCTCTGGCTGTACGAATTGATTGATAACTTGTCTCGATAATCCCTCCTGATAAGAGAGAGTTTGCTAGCGTTAAACAGCATCTTGTTTGTCTTGTGACCTCCAAACAACCTTTTTTGCTTATTAACATCCTAAAATGGGCATCCCCTTTCTGTCGTCACACTTCAATTTAATGAACATGTGTGGTATTATGGGGTGCAAATACGTGACATGTTTGACTACAGGTAACAGATTGCCTATGCAAAGAGGAAGTTAGTTTTGCCGTGTCCAATCACCTTTCTCTGTCATTTCCTTTGAAGTCTGAACTATAAAAGGGAATGTGGAATGGGTCTTGAGATTTTCCCTTTTCGTAAGGTGATCCTACTTTATCAAAGTACTCTGATTAATTAGTTTTAAATTTAACAGATTGACCGAATTGGAAGGGACCTTGTAGGTCATCTAGTCCAACCTGCCCCAAGCAGGAGACCTACACCATTTCTGACAGGTGACAATCCAGCCTCTTCTTGAAAGCTTCCAGTGATGAAGCTCCCACAAATGAAGACACAAATGATCTCCCAACTCAATTGCTTCTTAGAAAAAGTAAACCAAGCAAGAATCTAGAGTCAGATTTAATTATCAGATGGCCATCTTGATTTATTTCTTTTTCTATCCTTCCTCCCTGTAGACCTCTCTCCCATCATCTTCCAATTTCATCCAAACTCAGAAACTACAATCTAGGGAATCTGGCTGTACCCCTCTCGCATTTTTGTTTTTCTTACTAGAATTTCTGTAAAATTGACCCTAAGTTGGTTGAATTTCTTTCAGGACCGTCTCCTACCGAAAAATGGGAGAATAGTTCCATTGGGCCCCAGATCAGCAACAGCACCTCAGCAGCCATAGAAGGTAACTCCTGAATCTTACTGTATGATCTCTGGCCTTAGACCCGTGGTTCAATGAATTGTTGGAAACACAGCAATTATCAGAGCATGTTGCATGAATTAGACCATTGCACTGGGCTGTATTGTGATTGATGGATAGTGAATACAACAAGAATGTTTTGTTAAGTGTGAATTAGCGTGCTATGTGAAGCCGCAACAATTTGGATGGATTCCGCCCAGTCCTACAAATTCAACCAGCATATGCTTCCGCTGCCATTATCCCTATTAAAGTGTTCCCTGCCCGTATATCAGCCTATTAATTATCCAGTAAGTAAATGAATTTATCCTGCTCTGACTGTCATGTTTAGTCCAGCAGTGGGATCCTACCTGTTCCACTATTGGTTTGGTGATCGTGCGCACATGAGCACGCACCATACTTGCACATGCAGTTTTCCCCACACCAGCTGAGGCCTGCAGCACCAATCAGCTGAGTGCAGAGGTGGGTGGGAGGGCCGATCCTGTGCTTTTCTCTTCTTTCTCCTCTCAGCTGATCCTCAGAGGCTTTTCTTTACTACCAGTTCAGCTGGACCGGTCCAAACTGGTAGCATAGCACCACTGGTTTAGTCACTGGTTGATGAACTTAGGGTTGTCCATGTTTGAGGAGGAGGACTTCTCATTTTCTCTTTGCCTCCCATAGGATTCTGTGGAATTCCTGTCCCGTTGAAGCATGCCACTGCTAAGGTGATGAAGTATAAAGTGGGACAAAAACTAACATTTAAATACTTGAATGAATCTCAAGCATGGGCTCCTATCACTGGTATTATTACCTGTGAGAACTCTTGTGGAATTGCGGTTTGGTCCAGCTTAAATCCACAATGCACCAGTGACATTCCCTTGATTTCGGGGAAGCAGTATTTCAATCCAGGTAAGAGGGCCATGCAAGACATTTCCTGTGTCCTTTAGTCCTGAAGTTTGAAAAAGATAGTTTGTAGGCAATGTGAGGCTGGGAAGCAACAACATCTATGGCACAGTTGGCATTGAGTTGGTAGCACTGATTACTTAGGGTATCAACTTAATTTGCAGCTTCATATGAAGACTTCTGCCTGATAAAGTAGCTTGTCATGGAAGGTACCACCAGACCATAAGACCACACCTAGAGTACTGCATCCAGTTTTGTTCACCACATTACAAAAAAGATGTTGAGACTCTAGAAAAAGTGCAGAGACACTGGACCATATTTAACAAAATGAAACTCAATGTAGAGAAAAGTAAAGTCCGACACTTCGGCAAGAAAAACCAAAAAGACACATATAGACTGGGTGAAACCAGACTCAATAGCAGTAACTGTGAGAGGGATCTTGGAGTCTTAGTGGACAGCCAGATAAATAGGGGCCAACAATATGCAGCAGCAGCCAAAAAAGCGAATGCAATCCTAAGTTGCATTAACAGAGGGATACAATCGAGATCAAGGGAGGTACTAATACCACTCTGTAAAGCCTTAGTCTACACCTAGAATACTGCATCCAGTTTTGGTCACCACATTATAAAAAAGATGTTGAGACTCAAGAAAAAGTGCAGAGAAGAGCAACCAGGATGATGAGGGGACTGGAGACTAAAACATACGAAGAACCGTTACAAAAACTGGGCATGGCTAGTCTAGTGAAGAGAAGAACCAGGGGAGACAGGAGAGCAGTCTCCCAATATTTGAGGGGCTGCCACAGAGAGGAGGAGGGGGTCAAGCTATTTTCCAAAGAACTCAAAGGCCAGACAAGGAATAATGGATGGAAACTGAACAAGGAGAGATTCAACCTGGAAATAAAGGTTGACATTAAGAACAATCAACCAATGGAACAGAAGATGCCCTCAGAAGTTGTGGGAGCGCCATCACTTGAGACTTTCAAGAAGAGATTAGACTGCCATTAGACTCAGAAATGGTGTAGGGTCTCCTGCTTGGGCGTGGGGTTGGACTAGATGACCTGCAAGGTCCCTTCCAACTCTGATTATCTATTAGCTGTTATCTGACCTCAGGTCTGTTTAACTAACTCATGAATACTGATGAAAGGCAGTTGCAAAACTGAAATGAAGACATCTATCCACCATGTTTCTCACAAAATAAGGCCGGGCATTATTATTTTTTTTACCTCCGCAAAAACGGCTAGGCTGTCTTTTCTGGGGTGACTTAATTTCCTCCCCTACCTAGAGCGTCCCATATGCATGTACCTCTCCACAAGGCCATTTCTATCAGCCGACAAAAGCTCCCCAAAGGCCGAGTCACCAGCCACTTTGAAGCGAGGCGTGGCTGCCCGTGTCCCCTCGCCATTAGGCATTGTCTTTTGGGCGATGGAAGCTCCCCAAGGGCTGTCACCAGCCACTTCGATCGGCCGGTAGATGCGGCCTCGTGGCGAGGGGAGTGTGCGTGGGTGTTTGCCCCGAGGCCGCTTCTACCGGCCGATCGAAGTGGCTGGTGACAGCCCTTGGGGAGCTTCCATTGCCCGTGCCGAAAGACAAACTGCCTCCACATGGCGAGGGGGACACAGGCAGCACGGCCTCACTCCGAAGCAACTGGTGACCTCTGCCTTTGGGAGCTTTTCGTTGGTGGGGGACCGAGAGAAATGGCCTCGCGGTGAAGGGGATGTGCATCGGCGCTTGCCTTGAGGCCCACTATCTACCGGCCAATGAAGCAGCTGGTGACTCTGCCTTTGAGGAGTTTCTGTTGGCTGATCGTTCTAATTTGTAGTAGATTGGGGTATTCTTAGCCTAGGGCTACCTGCAGGATGCTCCTTAATTTGGCAAGTTTTCTCCCCCCCCCACCCTTCCCCCCCATTTCTCTTCACCTCGTGTAGTTCTAACGAATGATGTGAGAAATGGCAGGGAAACGAATGGTTTAAATAGGCCTAAATTTTGGGGCCAGGGCTTAATTTCAGCTCATGCCAACAAATCATGCTGTGCCTTCCTATTGGTGGATGCTGTATTGTTGGAGAAACATGGTATCTTTCTGTCTGTCTATCATCTGTCTATTTATCTATCGATCGATCGATCGATCTCCTGCATTTATTATTGTTATAAATAACTCAAAGTGGGGAAAATACTTAACATTCCTTTCACCTCTTATTTTCCCCAAAACAACCACCCTGTGGATTGAGCTGAGAGAGAGGGGCTACTTCAAAGCCACCCAGATGGCTTTCATGCCTAAGGCAGGACTAGAACTCACAGTCTCCTGGTGATTGGTCCAAAGTCATCCCAATGGCTTTTGTAACTAAGGTGAGACTGGAACTCACATCTCCTGGTTTCTAGCCTTGTGTCTTCATCACTAGACCATGTTTACCCCATATAGTGATATTGAGAAAGTGGGATATGACTGTTTCATTTAGTTACCATAAAATGTATGGCTTTCTTTTTTTTCCCCTCCTTTCTTAGCTACCTTATTCATTATGGCTGCAGGGACTATGGTCTTCATTTTATAAAGGTTCCTTGCCAGAAGAAAGGCTCCAGGTAACTTTCAATGGTATATGAGACATAAAAAAAAAAAATCTACATCTTTTCACAAATTTCCCCTAACACTCCTAACAGGGAGAAGGTATCTGGGAGTTCACTTTTCTTTGACATGAACTCATGAAAATGCTTAAGGTGGCTCAGTGACTAAGATTCTGAGCTTGTCGATCAGAAAGGTCAGCAGTTTGGTGGTTCGAATCCNCATGGAAATGCTTAAGGTGGCTCAGTGACTAAGATTCTGAGCTTGTCGATCAGAAAGGTCAGCAGTTTGGTGGTTCGAATCCCTAGCGCTGCGTAACGGAGTGAGCTCTGGTTCCTTGTCTCAGCTTCTGCTGACCTAGCAGTTCGAAAGCACATAAAATATGCAAGTAGAAAACTAGAGACCACCTTTGGTGGCAAGATAACAGTGTCCTGTGGGCCTTTGGCATTTAGTCATGCCGGCCACATGACCACGGAGACGTCTTTGGACAGCGCTGGCTCTTTGTAACAGAGATGAGCACTGCCCCCTAGAGTCAGGAATGACCAGCACATATGTGCAAGGGGAACCTTTACCTTGACCATGGAAATGCTTAGAAGCATTTTGAGTGATTAGAGTTCCATTTGGTATAAGTGTACAAACTGAACACAAAGATTAACACAGTGCAGAGCTCCAGATTCCAGAAGGAGCATGTGGGATCCTAGTTTTATGCTTTGCAAGCTACCATGGTGATTCCCTTTCCAGCATGTGGGAGCCTTTTTGGCAGATCATAGCACTGCACAAACAAATCGCAATCAATGATAGGTTAGAACGATTAATCAGTGGGACAAGTTGCCTCCAGAAGTTGCGGGTGTTTTCCCTCGTGGGTGTTTTTTTTTTCCTTGTCACTAGAAATAGATCCTGGAAACTGTGATCATGCAATCACAAGGGGACAATCACTGTAACTTCAAAAATGGGTCATAAGTAGCTTTGGGGAGGTCTGTTGTCACTTTGAACAGTCATTAAGAGACAGTTGTAAGTTGAGCACTTACCTACTAGTACTTAAAACTATCACCCTGAAGGCAGGCAATTTTAAATCTTGTATTTTTTTACGTTTCTGCAGGCATGAGGAAGCTCCCTGGGAAGATACTTATCCAGTATAATTCTGTAATTCAGTTCTTTAGAAGAAGAACAGGAAGAGAAATGGAACATCCAGAACATTGGTGTCATATGATCTGATACGATTGAGGTGACAACACATGCTTAACTGATACTGGTTAACCCACTTTCTCAATTTACACAATACATTAAGCCAGAAATTAATGAAACAGGCTGAATTTGGCTAACAAACCACAAAAAACCCTAACCAAGTTTAAAGCTAATTAGGCTTAGCTTGTTCTAAGAATGAAGCCACCTGAATTTTAACTGAGCTGATTGAGTGTGCTATAGAAACCTTGCCAATGGGTTTCCAAATCTTTCCTGAAAACCATGTTTGCTATCCACCATTGGAAGTAAACCAGCTTTGCGGAACCTTTCCAGGAATGGCCCCCAACAATCTCACTTCCTATAGAGGATCTCTTGCTTGCTTTCCAGCTGGCTCTGGGACATCAGAAGGACTTCTCCATATGAGCTTCCAATGCCTCAGGTTCTTCATCAACCTCTTTCCATATTTTCCTTCCTTTTTTTTAAATATGACCATCTTTATTCTTGATTTATAGAGTCAAGGTTTTGTTATGATGTTATGTAGTTTTTGTTTATTTGTATGACCAACCAACATCATTGATAGACTGACTGGCTGTGTAAAGCAAAGGTTGGAATCTTTGTCTTCTTTTTGGTGAAATGTAACCAACAGTTCAAGCAATGGAAGCTATGGACTATTGCAAAAAGTAACCATTGTGGTGGAACATAGCCTGGATTCCCAGAAGGGAGGGGCTTCATTCCAGAGGACCAAGAGACAGAGAAGTTTAGATAGTTTAGTTGGGAGGAAGAGAGTTAAGGCGGCACCTCCCTCGCAATTCTCAGAATATATCATTATTGATACAAATAGTTGCTTGAGTTTGGTAACTATAGTTTAGTTTAGTTTAGCTTTACTTTGGATTGCTGTCTGTAGGTAAGGAATAATGAAAGAAACTACTTTGAAATAATTCCACGTGTCTTTCCTGGTTCTTCACGTCAAATATTAACTTTACATTAAAATGGCATAGTTACAGTTCTGAGTCATCTTTATGAACAAAAAGTTCTTTTCCTAACTGACAAACACAGTAAAAAATACTTCATTCCGAGTCTGAGGACTCAAACATATCTTCTCTGCTTTCTAAAACAGTCTTCTTAACAGAAGATGTGATAACTAACCCCCAAGTATGACTCTTTATCTCTGACTGTCAACAGCTTGTCACATGAACTTCATTTATGCATGGCTGTGGATGGAATAAAGATAATATTGTGAAGAAGATACAGGGGGAAAGAACATTGCCAGGGCACGTTTGACTTATAGTTAATTCAAACCATAGTTGCAAAACTGGAGACAACCATTTGATGGCAGCAAAGACGTTGATTTTTTTCCATGTTTATTCACTGCCACCTACTGGCCATTCAAATATTTCCAGCCCAACTCTGGAATCCTAAAAGCTTCCAAATTTGTCAATATGGTTACAGAAATGCTACTTCACTGCAAACCGAAGACAATTTACCATATATCTTTGATACCACAGCATGCTATAGTCTGCAAAATATGTCATTTTGGGTGATTATATTTACTGCATCCCTCTGAAGTGCAAACTCCACTTTTCTAAACAGAATCCATTTTTACTGCATTATAATCATTTTTACAGTTTTTGAATATACCTTACTAACTGCTTTGCAAACACTGATGGAAAGATAGATCCTAATATACAAATGAATGGATGCAGAGGTGGTATTCAGCAGGTTCTGAACGGTTCTGGAGAACTGGTAGCAGAAATTTTGAGTAGTTCAGAGAACTGGCAAATGGCACCTCTGATTGGCTCCGCCCCCATCTATTCTCTGCCTCCTGAGTCCCAGCTGATCAGCTGGGTCTTCTTTTGTTGCCCTGCACAGGAGAACGGAGCTGGAAAGCAGGCTAGTGTAGTGTGGAGGGAATAGGATTTTGCATAATCTTCCCCCAGGAGTGGGGGGAGAATGGAGATTTTACAGTATCCTTCCTCTGCCATACTCACCAAGCCACGCCCACCAAGCCACACCAAGCCATGCCCACCAAGCCATGCCCACAGAACTGGTAGTAAAAGAATTTGAATCCCACCACTGGATGGATGGATGAGTTTTGCAGATGTCAAGCGTGGGAAATCAGGCAGTTCAGGCAGTTCAAATGAATATAAAAGTTTATGGCAAACTTAAACTCTCTACAAGAATCTGATCTACTAACAGTCAAAGCAAATTGGCGGTTGATAAGAGACAAAGGAATTCAAGGTGGGGTGGGCTTAAATCGCTTTTGGGTGTAAAGAAACTTGATACTGATGATGCATTTGACCCCTCCTTCGGCTTAGCTTTGTCATCTCCTACCTCTAACGATTGAAGAGAAATAATTAGTGAAATGTATTTACTGTCTCCGGATTCATTCAGAAAAATAGGATAAGATAGGATAGGATAGGAAAGGATAGGAAAGGATAGGAAAGGATAGGAAAGGATAAGGAAAGGATAGGAAAGGATAGGAAAGGATAGGAAAGGATAGGATAGAATAGAATAGAACAGAACAGGACAGAACAGAACAGAACAGAATAGAATAGAATGTGGCAAAGAGAGGTCATAAAAACCGGGCAAAACTCAATTTACAGTTGTCTTGCTTAGCAGTGGAAATTTTGAGCTCAGCTGTGATCGTACGTCAAGGACTACCTTTAAATTCCAGGTTTGGGCAAAAATATTAAAAATAGTGATCACAGGACTATGGGATGCCTCAAATAGCCATAAATGCATGTTAGTTGCCAAGTGACTGAAATGTGTTCAAATGGTCATGGGAAGTTGGGCCCTGGTCTTCAGAACTTCAGAACCAGATTGTAAGTATTTTTAGGAGGTCCATCATAACTTTAAACAGTTGCTAAGTGACTAGTCATAAGTCAAGAACTTCCCTTATTTGTTGGGCAGCTATGTTTTTATGCAACATGCACAATCTATAGTGGATAAATTGCAGCCACTCCATCAATTCTGCCTGGAGTGGAGAAGGAGGGAGGGGGTGTCCACAATCTGCAAATGGAATTTGAGGAAGGAAAATCATCCCATCCATTCTTTGTAAAAGCGTCTCCTCCCTCTCATTCTCTCTCCCTGTTCTCCATTCTGTCTCTTTCTTGCATTCTTTTGCTTTTGTCCTCTATTCTGTCTCTCTCTTACATTCTTTTTCTTCTTCTATCAGTAAACCTTTAAAGGATGCTTGTGAGTTTAATTCATTAATACGGAGTTGCCACTTTCTGACTCTCAATTTAATGCCAACAGAGCTCCTGGGAACTGGTGAGTAGCCATTTTTATCTGCACTGTATCTTCCAAGATCAAATCAGGATTTCTAATTGCGGGCATCTACATGGGAACAGTTAACAAGAATGAGGCATTTTAGCCTCAGTGAAATCTTGCACAAGTTTTTGCATTTTGCATAGAAAGAGAGAGAGACTCAAAGTTCTACAACATCTATCCTGTTTCCCCCAAAATATGACTTACCCTTAAATAAAGTCCTTGCTTGATTTTTACACATGCTCCCAATATAAGTCCTATCTCCAAATTAAGCCCTAATTAAGATCCCACCCACTCAAGTGGATGGGTAGAAATTAAGCTAGGGTGGGGATGGTGGAAGTGGAGCTGCCCTACTACTTACCTTTGGATAGTTGAAGCCAGGCCTCGCACACCCCGACACCTGCCTTGCAAGCCCATTTCTTCTGCGTCTGGCAAGGCTTTCTTGAAGGCCTTTGGAGCTGATCACAAAGCTCCAGATCGATCCAGAGTTCCGTTATCAGCTGCAGAGGCCTTCAGGAAAGCCTTGTCAGCTGCAAAAGTAGTTCCTGAAGACCTCTGACAGCTAAAAGGAAGGCGGGGGTGACACACGCAAGTGAGTTAGTCAGTGGATGCATCCCCCCAAAATAAGACTTGGTGTCTTCTTTGGTGGCAAAAATATATAACACGGGGTCTTATTTTCAGGGAAACACAGTATATGAGTGGTTCTTCTTGGCCATGAACTGGATGACAGCACACAAATTTATCCAAACCCAGAGAAACTCTGGGTCAGCTTGGGATAAAATTGAGAGTAGGAATTCAGTTTGCCTTGGATGGATTTATCACCTCAAGAGAAGGACAAATGAATTGCAGCGGGCCTTGTCTTGCTTTAGGTTTGAACCTTCTCAACTTAGAAGTCGCCAAAGTGAGCTGAATTTAACTTGTTCCTCTCTTGAGTTGTCCCACATTGAATTGTCCCATGGCAAGTTGGCCATAGGGAGTTGACTGTGGGAAGTCACGTCGCTGTGGTATCCAGGACACGTCGCTGGCTGAGGTCAGCCCAGTGATTATCCCATAGCCGAAATGTGAAATGATAGCAATAGTACTTAGACTTAATATACGTGCTTATAGTGCTCTTACACCCTCTCTAAGCAGTGTTAACAGAGTCAGCATTATGCCCAACAATCTGCCGGTCCTCATTACTTTTAAAAAAAAACACCACCTCAGAAGGACGGAAGGCTGAGTCAACCTTTGAGCCTGTCATCTTGCGGCGTGAGATTTCGAACTGTCACAATTTGTAAGCACGCTGGCCCAGCACTGATATTCTAACCACTGCGCCACAGAGAAGCTCCAGAGAGCTAGATTTAAAAAAACCCCCCCCCCCCAACCCGCCCCGCAAGGGGTGGGGGGGTTTCCACCACACCTCCTGGTGGTCTCCCTATTCCATGTCTTGTTACCTTCAAGCCTGCTTTGATTCTGATCTCAACAAATTCATTCAATTGGACTGATGCATCTCTGGAAACAATGACACATTTTATAAAATAGTGTTTCCAAATTTAATAAAAGCACACAGAAAGAGAAAGCACATTAAAAAGTTTACTTATTTTACAAATTCTCCTAGAGCAACGTATAGATAACTGGGGAAGGGGGAGATATTAAATAACATGATAGAATCCAGAATCCACCAATTCAGAACAAGACTCAAGAAAAATTAAGAGGCTCAAGCCACCTGAGAAAGATCAAAAGCAGTGATATTTTTAATACTAGACTATTTTTATTTAGACCAGCAAGAGGCATTAAAAATTCATCATTTCAAATGTACGTGTGCCATCGCATTCCAGAAAGATGTTCTTTGTGAAAAATAAGGAAATGCCAAATTTTGGAACTGAATTTAACAGAATATGGAGAGGTTATCATGAAAACACTGAGGTTCTTATCTTATTTCTAGCTCGTATTGCTAGCAAATAATTTACAGGTTCCCATTCCCCCATATTGGATCAGTGATTAAAATAAAGGGTGCGAGTCTGTGTGTGATGTGTGTCGTTGTGTGTGTAGTGTGTGAGATGTGGGTTTAATATCTTCAGTTTCTTAAAAATGCAAGAAAAAGGATTCCCCTAAGAAAAGAGATTTGTTTTTTAAGTAAGCAATCATCAAATAGTGGAGCTGCGATTCCTCTATGTCCAACAGCTAAATACGAAAATTTCATTCACCACTTATCAGACTCCGTTTATTGAATAACACATCCTCCTACGCCAATTTCCAGTGTTCTCCTGATGTGGATGACTTGGCTTCTGAGCCTTCAAGGAGGGCCGTGTACTGTTTCATGAGAGCCTCAACCCCAGGCTGGTAGGATAAGGCCAGACTTCTCAGAAAACACGTGTCCTCATGGCCGAACCCCAGGTTAGAAGGAAAGGGAACAAGGTGTTGTTGAGCTTCCTGAGAGAAGGTTTCTGCCCACAGTTCATCTTTGGATCGGTTGGTTCATCTGGGCATGTTACTCATGGTTTGTATTTATTGCTAAAATTTGGAGTAGTGGATTCCCAACCAAATGCTTCCTGCAGCTAAAGAAAAATAGCTATGGGCAATTGCTATTAGATCCGTGAATCTATACACTCAGCCACATTACATTCTATTTTACAGTTAATGACCTACGTTTCTAGATCAAAGCGCACACCAAATCAAAAATAGAAACAAATCAACAGTATTTTTTTGAGAAAGATTTTCCCCCCACACCCCTACAATCCTACACTGAGGTATCTCAACATATGACCATCAAACTTGCGCCCAGATTCCTGTATGCTTTACGAAATATTTGTTAAATGAGTTTTGCCTCATTTTTACAAACGTTTTCTGCCACAAGTTCTGAAGGAAATCACTGCAGATGTTAGATCAAGTACATGCGTGTTAAGTGCTAACATCTGGACTTCCCCATTGACTTTTGCTTCTCAAAGGGTCAGAAGGAGAAGAACACATGATCCCAAAACACTACAACTGTCCATAAGATATGTAAGCAGATTTGCCAAGTATCCGAATGTTCATCAAGGGAGATGCTACAACTGTCGGCAGAGTGTGAACAAATCATTATCGCCACTTTTCTCAATGCCATTGTAACTTTGAATGGTCACCAAATGAACTGTTGTAAGTCGAGGACTTTCCAGTGACCTCCCATGAACAGCTCTCTTACCTGCAAATAGGGTTCCAGTGCAGTGAACATTTCAAAGTCATTCAGATTAGCTCCATTTCGAATGTAGTTCTCAATCCTCTCCTTTCTTGCATGTGGTTGAAGCTCTGAATGAGCTATTTCTCGGGAGATGCTCAGCACGGTCTCATTGACGTAAACGGACCAGAGATTGCAGGTGGCTTCTGTGGTATGGGGTGGGAAATTCCAGCCGCGTTTTTGCTGGTTATGACCCAGTTCGTGGATTGGGCCCCAGGTTCCTTTGGCATAGAAAGCTTGCACATCTATGATCTCAGGTAGGGCACCTACATTACTCATGATTGGATAGCCAGAGTGCATCCAACCTAATGAAAGAATTGTGATAGATATGGTTACATAGATCCTACATTGCAGAAGGGAAAAATAATAAGACTGAGTGAGCAAACTAGCCCAGGATTAACTGTTTTGGCCTTTGGTCTATTTTCAAGTATCCTCTGCAAAAGAATCTCTTCAAATTTCTGAAAATGATTGTCTATCTGTTCCCTGCAGTCTCCATATAAACAGAATTTTTCAACAAAATCATAAGGATTGTGCCATTAAGACTTGCACCATCTTTCGGAACATGCAATGTCTGGATACATTTGGGAAAGAAGCAAAATGCACTGCAACAGTTCAGTGTAGTTTTTGACTGCTGTTTCTGCAGATATCTCTGCCTGTAGTTTCTTTTCTCTTCAAAACAATCTCAAAAAGACAGAGAAGAGAGGAAGAAAGGAAAAGTGATAGTACTACTTTTGGCTTGCTTTATCTCATTAAATACTCCCAGGGCTTCCAGTGAATATGGCCGACTCTAGGAGGCAGTGGTCATCTCTGCTTCTTAGCCGAAGAAGCCAGCGTTGTCCAGAGACATTTTCCATGATCATGTGGCCAGCATGGCTATGTGCCAAAGATGCACGAAACCCTGTTAATATCCCACCTATTTATCTACTCACATGTGCATGCTTTCGTACTCCAAGGCAATAGTGACATCAATGGCGAGGTGCAAGCAAGGGTAAATGTAGTCTGGATGCGTTGGCGAGAACTCACCAGAGTGTTATGTGACAGACCTGTCTTAAATTTAAGATTTATAAGACAAGCATTCACTCTGTTGCACTGTATGGCACTGAGGGCTGGGAAGCAACTACAGGGACCGAAAACTATCTCTGTGCCATGGAAATGTGAATGCTTCATTGAATATCAGGCATCTATCTTCTTGACCACATCACAAATGACACCTTTTCACAACATTTTGGTGTGGCACCAATTATAGAGGAGAGAAGGCCGATTCTGCTGATATGGACACAACCAGTGAGCAGCACCTTCCACCTTGACCAAGACTACTTATCAACTAAATGTCAATGGCTGGCAACCTTGTGGGCATCCAAAAGGGAGATGACAAGACACCATCAACAAATATATGCAAGCAGCGAGCCTGTGTCCTGGAGACGCAGCTGACCATGCAAAGTGGCATTCAATGATCTGAAAAGTGGACCCTGCACCTGCGGGAATACGCTAGAAAGAAGAAGATGCACATGCTTTCAAATTTCATCCTGGGCAAGAGCTGGGGCAAGTAATGGGAGCTCACTCTGTCATGCAATGCTTGGGTCTCAAACCCAGGCGGTCAGTTTTCCAGCTAACAAGAGCTCAGTGTTTTTAACCACTGAGCCATTGCAACTCTTGAGAGCACCAGGGACCCCTCAAAAACACAATTACCTTCTGTATTCTTTGACAAAAACACGACAGTAAAAGAATGGAGTGAAATTCTTTTCCAAATCAGCCTTGATTTGAGGACACTCTTCCATGGCAAGAACCCATAGAAGTCATAGCTTATTGAAATTTGGAGCTGGAAATGCTAACGAAGCCAAAATTCTCTCATGGATGTAGGTGTGAATCCAAAAAATATACTTTACTCCATGGTTCCCAAATTTTCCCAGTTCTGGATGCCCTTAGTATCTCACTAGTTTTTTCATGATGTCCTTGGTGATTTTACAAACTATGCTGTAGAAACCCAGGGTAATGCAGATCTCTAACTGGGTTATTTTGCTAAATTTTAGGAAATGATCTTTATAATTCCATTTATGAAGTAGTAAAATATCCCATGGTGCACTTGTTAGTTTGCTGCAGTGCATTGGGGAACGATGTGAATTGCAGCATTAGTACAATAATTATATTATAACACATTTTGACCTGTAAATTAGGAAAGCAGACCAGTAATATTTTATGGTTTACTCTACAACCTGTGATGTGAACTAGATTATACTTGCCTGCTGATATTTGAACATCTACCACAATCCTCTCTGGTGTGGAAAAAACAGGAGGGATGGCTGCTAAGTGGGTGATGGCCCTCATCATCTGATCCCAGGTTTGGAGTAGGAAAGTGATCCCATCATGACTACGTACAGCATCTGATGGCAGTGTGAGGATGATATTTTCAGTTTCAAGTTCTGCCCAGGGAGCGGGATAGTGGCGGATAGTATCTTGCCAATCCAGGATGCTGGTTTCACCTAAAGAAACATTTAAAACAAAACATCTGGGTACATTATATTCTTCAACCAAAAATAGGTTGGAGAAAGAAAAATGCTTTCCTGATCACAATATTTTGAAAGGTGTGGCAATGATACATTGCAAGAAAAGGCAAAGACAAACATAAATTTCACCCTTATTTTCCACCGGTTTTCTTTTACAAATCTCTGTTACATCTATTGTCCTGGGAAATGTTGTTGATTTTTTTTTGTTGGAATTCATTGTTGGGATGTATTCTATGCAACAATTGCAGTAGATGGCAGTGTTTACAGGTTTGGATCTATAGTATATACGTTCTTCCCTTTTGTTCTAAGTAGAATTTCCTATTTTCTGTTACAGTGTAAAACAGCTGAGCAGTAAAGCATATGGTGACTGTATTCTTTGCTCTGTGGTGCTATATATAAACAGAAACTCTAACATTTTTTTGCCATAGAAAGAACAATTGTGAGAAATCACCCATTTTTAAAATGAACTTTCCAAGATATCCAGATGAATTTATTTCACATTTCTAATTTTTCATTGCAGAGCAATGACTGCATAAAGAATTCATAATTATATTCAAGGCCTTTGAATACAATATACTATAGTCTCCTGGTTTAAATTTGAACTTTTCTGGGCTTCAACATAATTTCAGGATGATTCTGACAAAATGATGCTTTGGCTATCCTTTCGCAGTACCTGCAGGCTGTGAAGAGGTCTGGATGAAGGACAATAGGCTCCAGCTGAGTCGTGGTAAAACAAAATAGAGTGGCTGGAGGTTCAAGGTGCTTCCTGTTTATTATCTTTAGTTCTAGATTACTTATTACTACACCAGGCAGATCAGCGTGCAACCTGAGCGGTGTTTTGCTTAAACTCGTGACTCCTCAAAGAGCATGTGGCAGTTGCAGCTATGACGGCCTTTGTGCAACTATGTGTTGTGTGCCACTTAAACCCTTGTCTGGATCATGACACTCTGTGCAAACCGCACAGTCACTCTCACTTTGATCATCTCTCTCAGATGGATTATTGCAACATGCTCTATTTTTCAAGAGCATTCAGCTGGTGTAGAATGTGGCAGTGTGCATGGTTCTGGGGCCCTTAGAGTAACAAATAGAAGACTATTGTTTTGTCATTCCATTTCCAATTCAAAGTGGTGGTTATTACATTTAAAGCCCTATATGGCATCTATCTTGTCCACTCTGAGACTAGCCTGTCCCACTTGCTCCAGAAGATGGGGCCTCCGGTCAAACCCATTGGCCAAGGAATTCGGGCTGGTGGGGTCAAGGATAAGAGCCTTTTCTGTTTTGGCCACAGCGTTCTACAACATTCTATCACAGTAAGTAAGAACTGTTCTCACACTTCTGTCCTTTCAGAAGAGTTTGAACATCTGGTTTTGCTAATTGGTTTAAGGCCCCAAAGGGAGCACTAGCCATCAAATGTATTTCAGGAGATAAGACAAAGATCTCATCCCTGTGCCATGCATCTCCTTGGTTCTATTTTTATATAGTGTTGTTATTTTTAATATTTTCTATAAGCCACCCACTGGGTTTCTAAATAGAGATGGACTCCTGATAGTTTGCTGCATCCAATACCTTTTGGAGAAAGATCAGTTCAGGGCCAACAAGCAAAGCAAAAAAGTTTTGAATGTTATAAATTGAGGAAGGAGTTGTCTTACCATGCTTGAAATAAGGAGCCTGGGTGGCCCCATTGATGGTGACAGAGAAGTAGCCTAATGAAGAGTTCTTTGGTACAATAATGTACAGGAGGCCTCCCCACAAACTGGAGATCTCCATTTTCTCCCTTTGCACTTGAAACTGTCTTGTTACAACTGGGGGACGCTTCCATTCCTTGAGATTAATTAAATTATCAGTGTGGCACCCAATCTGCACCTGTGGAAAACAACATCCAATGAAACAAACAAGTCACAATGAAGAGAAATGGCTGAGGTGGTGTGTGTTTCAAGCATCTAAAAAAAAGGAAGACTAACTGACTTTAATTAGAAGTGCTAAAAATGTATGTTTCTCCATCTTGGCAATATTAAAAGGTGTAGATTTCAACTTCCAGAATTCCAGAAGATGGTTGGCAGGGAAATTCTGAGAGTTGAAGCCCATCTGATACTAATATAAATAATAAAATATTTATAATTCAATGCTACTATATTGATATGAAATATTATCCTATTAGTAACTGGAGTATAAAATGTCTTTTATACACAGACACACACACATATAGATACACACACACTAATATAACTGTATATTATATTCATACTAAAACCATATTTAATATAAAATGTTAATTACATATATATAGCTTATTCTGTTTATTCTTTATTATTTATTCTAATAAATAATAGTCTCCTTTTGCTTGTACATTGTGCTCATTTCAATATTCAAGCACCACCAGGTACATGTTTGAAATGAAAAACATTAGGAAAGAGTTTAAATATTTTTAGGATGGAGGTATTCAAGATGGCCAAGGCATTGGCAAAACCCCGGGATGTGAAGCAAATGGCGTGGCCAGATTTAGATAGACTACTGAGAGCCCATTATGCGCCAGCCGTCTCAAGCCTCATCTGGAGACATGAATTCTACAAGCGAGACAAAAGGAAGGTGAGAGCATAGGGGTTTTTGTGGCGGCTCTAAGGAACATTGGAGGAGCGTGCAAATTTCTCAACATGGACAAGGCCATGAGGGACTGCATGGTCCTCGGACTAAGAGACCTCACCCTACAGAGCCAACTACTGACCAGACCCAACATAACAGTAACCGAGGTCATCACTGAAGCTACTGCAGCTGAAGCAACGCAAAGATCAGCAGCCACCATGCGGCAGATGAATAGAGCAGCCCAGGAAACTCCGAGAAAACCTAGCAAAGACCAAGATAAGAAGCTAGAGGACACTCAAAAACCCGCCACCACAACACACCATGAGGACATCGAATCCTGTTTTCTCGTGCCTGAAAAAATTTCCCAGGATTCCCTCATCACGAGTAAGTATAAATCCATCTCTTTCTATGGTTATAAACAGTATATAATATATATATATATCTCGATGATGGCAGATGAGATTCTGCTGAAACCTCTACAACTTTAAGCCTATGATGCGTGGGATAATACCTGAGGAAGGCTGAACAGCACACATGAAGTACCGCGAACTTTATATATTATATATATATATATATATGAAATACCACTCACTCATCATCAAACAAAAATCTCTAGAACCGGTGTAAAGCCCACAAACTTTGAAGATTTGCATTGTTTGTTTCCTCTTGGCTTCTAGGTGCTCCACGTAAGAAGGGATTTTTTGAAATGACTATTCAGAGCATGGAGTATTTCATATATTATTATAATATGCTCTGATGCCTAAGGAGTTCTACTTCCCTCTCCCCACCTGAAAATAAATCTCTCCAAATGCAAAAACACAAGCCAGAGGAGGGAGTTTCAAGTTTCACAGCAGGCAAGCAGCTTAGTACAGAACGTGAGCTTAAAAGGCCATGCCCAGGCTCCTTGCTGTCTCCTTTTGCCACACAGCAGATAATATTTTTCATTTCTAAACAGCCCTCAACTCTCTCATACCACTGACAGGACACTAGCCAAGGATTACCAATGGATGCTAGTATGGAGGGCTAATTTTCCGCCCAAAATCTAACATAGTTTGTAGCAAAGCATGGTATCCAGCTAGTCCTATATATAAAACACTGGATATTTTGCTACCTGTGTCCAATATCAAGGTTTGCAAAATGAGCAGACTTAACAATTGTCCATTCCAAAAAATTATTTTGATGAATGCTGGATTGTATGCCATGGGGTTTAAATTTGGTGTATTCTAACTTGTTATACAGTCTCCATGTGAGGTGGGTTATGGTACTTCTAGACTGGAAGCAGGAACAAGCTATCATATGTATATTTAATATATCCATTTAACAAGGGATTGATAATTTATTGACATTACTATATTTTCTATTATACTTTAGAGAAAGGATATTGAACTTTACAATAAAGCCCCAATGTCCCTCAAATTGAAGAACTTTCATATATCATGACTCTATAAAATTTAATTTATCACCTCTTAACTGGTAGTGGACAGAAAACTATCCAGCCTTGGTCCAGATTAACAAAAACACAAATAGAAATGAATAGATGAAATAACAATCAGAGTTAAGAAAATAATTATTTTCTGTCCCTGTCGAAATGACTGAAGTGGAGCCCCTAGAAGAATAGAACACACAGCTATATGCACAAATGAAGATCTTAACATCCAGTCCAATCCTAAAAAAATATGCCAACAAGCATGGCCTCATAATTGGGGAAACAGAAATTCTTATGTTTATACCTTACAAAATATAGAATAAGAAATTTGGGGAGAGGATCAGCACGAGATCCAACAAGTGTCATTCAGCTTTCAATGCTTTTCTTATCAGTATCCATTTGCAGCAAAACTATCCTGCCTCCTCTTCCTCCTCCTTTCCTCCGTTTCCCTTCTGTTTCTCTTCCTCCTCCTCCATCTTCCTCTTCTGTTTTTTCTCCTTCTCTTTCCTCTTCTCCTCCACTTTGCAGTGCTGATACTTGATATCACAGCTCATATTTACCTCAAGCACTCTTCCAATGTTAGGATTTTAGTCTGAAAACTATCATACCCATGGAAAATATAATTTGACTGTTTTTTTTTTTTCAAAAAAGACATGGGTTAGATATTCAAGAGATTTACAAACTCTTCTGAAAGGAGTGGAGAGATTCAATATAAAAGGCGATGACCTCCAGAATCAAATGCTTCCATCTCCTTTGCTTATCCATGGAGCCTTGGCATTTCCAGTTGGCATTAAATGATACCTTACACTCGTTCCTGGCAGCTGCATACTACGGTCGAGGACGCATTGTAGTTGCCTCTCATGAAGGCTTCCTCAACATATCATCAATGAAACTTTCCTCCTTCAATGCCATCAGTTGGCTTCTGCTGGAAAGGAAAGAAAGTGTGGCATTGGAGACAGCTTACAGGAACTTTATTCCATGATAAACCAAGCAAAGATTCCCTGTGAGCTAACCAACTTTAAAGAAAGCCTAGGCATATACTGCTGTACAGCCTATGATGCCAAAGAGATGGAAAGCATCCACGAATTTGTTTCTGAAGGAGGAGGACTCCTAATTGGAGGTCAGTCTTGGTATTGGGCTTCCATGAATCCTGGCTCCAGTGCTATTGCAGAATATCCAGGAAATAAGATCCTGGAATAAGTTTGGAATTGGATTATTCAAGACGATTTTCAAGTAGCTGAAAACAGCTGTCCTGCTGGAGAGCCCAGTGAAGTAGCTTCTACTTATCTTTTCCGGAAAGTATTCTTGAAGTTCAAAGAACATATTCAAAATGAGCAGATTCTACAACCACCATATTCTTATGGCTCCAGAGGTTGGTTCAAACATTGCCATATTCCTTGAGATCCCAGCTACGAATGCCCGTCTTCTCTTCACTTCATGAAGATGCTCTGCATTGGTTCAAATGAAAGGGATTCTGCAAGGTCAGTGTACATAACCGAATCCAAGCCAATTCAGACCAAGCCATTTTACTTCAAATAGCTTCTGTGCTCTATAACGTTCTACCAGAGTTTCAAGGCTTAGTACCCAGCCTGATGCCATATGACCCAAAGCTCTTATCCTACAGCACACCTCCTCCAAACATTCAAGTGAATGGAAGCCAATAAAGGTATGGAATGTTGTTTAATTTTGAATAAGAAGTGCTTCTTTCCAAGATCATAACCTATGTGCGCAGGACATTATTTTTCATTTATGTGTATAAACATGACCCTCTGAAATTTTTAATCTTTGTTTTTAGGAAATGAGGCTGGAGAAGCACTGGCATGTATGCTCCTCCAGCAACAACGGCACTTTATTATTCCCACCCTCCACTCTCAACACAAATTGCAGGTAATATTAAACTCTAAATTACACATCATGATATTTGGTTAAATTCTGCAGATCCTTAACACGCTAAGACATCACCTCCTTTCCTCCCACACATTTTGCTGCCGCCTCCCCATCTTTGTCCATTTTAAGCTAGTTGAATGTTACTATTTTGCCCTGATGTTTTAATATTTCTTCACATGATTGTAAGCCACTTAATATCATGTCCAGGTGAAAGGGGTCTCATAGAAGTTGACTAAATAATAAAGATAAAATAAAGATAAGATTATGCAAATAATGTTGAATTTTGTTGCATCTCAAAGAAAAAAGGGCAAGTGCAGGAAAAGGAAAGGAGGAATACAGTATTTCTATTTTTTCCAAAAAAGAAAGCTTCCAAAAACAATTATAATGCTTTCAAGTAGATTCAAGTTAATCTCAATACCAAAATATTTTTCTATTTTAAGTATTTTCTATAGGCTCTTTACTCTACACTACATTCTTCAAAGTCCAATTTAGTACGTTTTCATATATTTATTTTCTTTACCTTCAAATATTTAATAAATGGCCAACTCTTCTATTTCTCGTCTTAATTTGTCACTCTCTGTAGAGGCAATACATTTTCACCAGAATTTGATCTTTGATCATTTTTTTAGTTTCTATTTCCTATTTTTATTCACATTTTGGCTTTTTCTTTTCACCTTTTCTTGGTGGGACTTAAGAATTGTTTTGCCTTTCGACAGTCTTTGTTCCACCTGAAGGAAATTTTTCCCTCATCATTGTTTATTCAGTGATGTCCTCATGAGGTCTGTGACAGAAGAGCTCCAGGCAGCCATCTTGTCTTCCCTCCTTTTAACCTCATGCTCAGCACTTCTGTTTGATTGGCCACTGCTCATATTTTGGCTTCATCTTTTCTTCTTCTTTGGTCCTGGATGAGCTTCTTGATTCTTCTCTTCTTTTTTATAAATCTTAGCCCTATCTAGGGAAATGGCTTGAAAGATGTTTTCCTTCATGGCCAGATCCTGAGGAAGGAAAAAAACACACCCCTCTCTCACCAGTTTTTTTAGTTGCTAGCCTCCTTCCTGGTTGCCTCTCCTTCATCAGGGCAGTCTCTTTTAATTTGCCTTTTTATTTGACTCCCAAGCTTTGGCTCTGTTCATTTGGCCTTGTCTTCATAAGTCCTTTGGCTGCAGAGTTCCCAGGCAGCCTCTTGTCTTCCCTCTGCCTCCTGCCCAATGATTCTGTTTGATTGGTCATTGCTGTTTGATTGGCAGCTGGGTTGTCCTAACAATGAGGTGGGCCAAAAAGGACCACAGGTGCTTCTCACCTGCTCCTTCCACAGCCTCTTAAAAAAAAACCTATGGCCATCTGTTCTGATGTGGGAACGAACGACTCGAGACGCAGTGATACTTCAGCTCTTTTTATTATTTGTCTCTCTGTGACTGCTCTCTAGCGAAGCTGCGGCAACCTCTTTTATAGCGGTTGCTCGCGGCTCGTGCCCAATGAGGGCTCTTCAAAATTCCCGCCGTCAGGCGGGACAATCAAAATGACTAGTCAAATATTCAAATATATAACACCCTCCCACATGGTCCAGTCCAACAATCAGACTTCCCTAGGTTACGTAGTCACATAAAATAGGCAGGGCTCTTATGGGTTCTACTGGACCTGTGCAATTCAGTTTGTGATGTTGTCTTTCGACTGTTTCGGACGGGTTCGCTGTTTCTCACATTCTTCTCTGTGGACCTCCTGGAAGGTAGAGTCAGCAGTGCTGCTCCCGCCTGGTCTATTCACACTGGTTGAGTTGGCTCGGCTGCTCCTGCCAGGAGTGGCTTCATGCTGCTTTCTTGCTGCCGGTTCCCTTCTTCTGAAGTCATTTTCAGGTATGTGATTTGCGATTTCTTAGCGGGTCTGCAGTAGTGTTTGGTTTGGTGAATTGTTGTTGAGTTTGTTTTATTATTTCTCGTGTTTGTGGAGGGTCTCCCCTCCCCTCTCATTTGTGTTTGAGGGGTCTCCCCCCTCTCTGGTTTGGTTATTCTTTTGGTTTAATGTTTTATGTGGTTCATGTGTGTGTGTGTGTTCTTCTCCTTCGTCCCTTGGGTTGTTAGTGTTCTTCAATAGTGTTCTTGATCTAAGTTGGTCTATGTGTCTCTCCAGTTTTTCCTCTCCTCTGTCTCTACTCTTTATGACCGGGGTCCTGTTATCTGGGTTATTTTAGCTGGTATCCATAGTGGGTCCCCTGTGAGGTTTTTTGCATAGACCAGTGTCCCTGTTCCAAATGTACAGTACTTACTGGAGGAGTCTGTTAGCTTTTCAGGGTTGTATGTTGGGGTGTAGTCTGTCTAGGTGAGACCTTAGTTTTTCTGCCCATTAATAATTCTGCTGGGCTTTTTATTAGTTGGTGGTGTTTGTGTAATGTGCTGTATAGTTAATAGTTTATAGATTTTTTTCCTGTATATATCTCCAGGTCTAATTTTTGTAGTGTATCCTTAGTATTAATGAACCATGTGTTCTGCCCATCCGTTTGTAGCCGGCCAACCTGGAGCTGTTAGGCATGCCTTATTCCTTGTTTGGCGAGGAACTTTCAATGTCAGTGCCATGAATTGCAGCCCATTGTCAGATTACTACTAGATCCGGTAACCCATGTGTTGTAGAAAGCTTCCTTAGTTGTCTGATTACAGGCTTCTGTTGTGGTTGAGTGTAGACGCTTACCTCACAACCAATTGGAGTAAGCGCGTCTACACTATCAAAATGTGTATCCTTTCGTTGGTCCTGCGAAATCAATGTGTATCCTCGACCATGGGCCCCTAGGTGTTTCCCAGTTGAGGACAGGTGCAGAATTCTTGGCATTGTTTGCACGTTGCCACCCATCTCCCAATATCCTTATCCATCCTGGCCACCATACATAACTCCTGGCCAGGGACTTCATCCTTACGATACCCAGGTGTCCTTCATGCAATATGTCAAGTACTTTTTCCCTCAGTATGTCCAGTATGATCACCCTATCCCCCCCACAGTACACATCCTTTTAAATTAGATAGTTCAGTCTGTCTAATACGAAATGGTTTTTCAGTCTCATCATTTTCTGTCTCCGGCCACCCTTTACCTACCCATTTACGGCTCAGGGGTCAGCGTGTGTTATGTTCTTCCCTGGCCGGTGGATTAAGTCATAAGCTGTATGCAGCGAGGAACTCGGACCATCTTGTCATTCGTCGGTGACAGTATGCTGGTGTAGCTTTGTTTCCTGCTAGTAGTCCTAAAAGAGGTTTATGAGCTGTAATCAGAAAAAGTTCTGCCATAAATGTATTCATGGAACCGTTTGACTCCTGTTATTACGCGGCCAACGCTTCTCTGTCCAATTGGCTGTAAGTTTCCTATGCTTTTGATAGGGCTTTGGAGTAGAATGTGAATCGGTGCTTCTCTCTCCATCGGGTATATATGTTGTTCTGAGTATGGCCCCGACGCCGAATGGTGACACATCGCAGGTTATTGCTCTATTTTCTTTTCATGTGGGTGTGGATTCCTTCTTTATCTATGAGGTATCCCAGGAACTCAAACCTTATTGGTGGCTAGTTTGGCATTCTCTCTTTTCACTTTGAGTCCCGCCTCTTTAAATCTTTGTAAGACTTCCTCAGCAGCCTTCCAGTTGTTTTTTTGTCCTTGGCGGCTACCAGTACATCATCGAAATATGGTACCCACCCCCTTGATTCCTTGTAATAGGGCTCCATCAAACTTTGGAATACCCCTGGGGCCATGCTAACTCCAAATTGTAGTTCTTCTGCATTTGAATGCATCTGCCCCCCTGTGGAGTCACAATTGTTTGTGCTTCCACTGTTTCTGAGTCAACTGGAAATTGTTGTTATGCTTGTGGCAAGGTCGAGCCTTGCAAAAAATTTTCCTCCCCCCAACGAATGTAAAAGGTGTGTTGTACCACCAGGACGGGGTATGCGCTTTGTTGTTAGCGTATGGTTGAGGGTGGCCTTATAGTCTCCGCAGATGCGCATGTGGACCCATCTGGTTTAAACAGGGTCACAATTGGAGTTTCCCACCTCGCGTGTCTATTGGCTCTAATACCCCCTGTGCCGATAAATTTATTCAATTGTTCAATCGATTTTTGGTTTTAACGCAAAGGGGACTTGCCTCACCGTTTAGCCTAATTGGGGCTACATTTGGCGTTCAAATTAAATGAGATAGAGGACCCTTGGTACTTGCTCAGTTCTCCATTGAAGACGTCCTGAATTCTCTCATTAGTTCTCTTTCCAGTCCGTCTCGCGTGACAATGTTTGATCCCCGAGTCACTCCAATTCCTAGTGGTTGCAAACCATTCGAGTCCCAGTAGGCTGGGGTGATCCAGGTCTACTATGGTCAGTGGAAGGACTTTCTTATATTTCTGAAGTTGACTTGGAAATGTCCAAGTCCGACTACAGGGATCCTGTTCCCTTGGTATAGTCTTTTAGCATAAATTTTTGTCTTTCTAGTTCCTTCCTTTCCATATTCTGGTATCAGACTCTTTAGGGTGTTCCATGATATCATGGATAGGTACGAACCGGAATCCACCTCCATCTCACAAGGTTGGCCTTCTATGGTGAGTTGTACATGCACCTTTTTCGCGTTTGTTGCGCTCGAGTGGTCCAATAATTATTGTCTGGTGTGCTTCCTCTTTTCCTATTGTCTTCGTTGAACCGCTTGTTCCTGCTTTTCTCCCTGTCTGCGGCTCCATGTCTGTCTCTCTCTCACTCTGGGGGGGTACTTTCCCCTTCTTCTAGGCTGCAGCTATTTCTGTTTCAGCAGACCCTAGCAATGTGTCCCCGTCTTTCACAATGCCTGCAAACAGTGTTGAGGAAACGGCACTCAGAACATGGGTGGTCGCCTCCGCACCCAGCACAAGCGGAAGTCTGACTTCCTTTCTCTTCCCTCTCGTCTATTTTTTTTCGACTGGAGTCTATGTATCTCTTCATCTTCTTCTTGGTTTTG
>BHFT01017450.1:0-55679 GCA_004320025.1 Laticauda laticaudata
CTTCCTCCCTGTGTCTGTTTTCCGCTGGAGTGGATGTGAGTTGCACGGATGCGCAGCAGATGCCTAGCGGATATAGCTGATGCGAAATGGATGACGATGGACGTATAACAGATTTTCTCCATATGCGTAGCAGATGTAGAATGGATGCGTTGGATACTTTATCCACTCAAAAAATTTTGTGCAGGTCAAAATTTTTTGAGCGGATGAAATCTCAGTTGACGGATGCTGGACGGATAGAGTGTATGAAAAACGGACACAGTGAGTACAGAACGGATGCATCGCGTTAACCAACGGATGGCAAGTGTTTCTCCCCGTTTTACATCCTCTTTCCATCCATTCGTGCTGTGTGACATGGGCTAATGTCATAATCATAACATAATCATCATTGAGATTTTCTTAAGTGCTTCTCAATATAGGTGACTTTAAGATATGTGAACTTCAATTCCCAGAATTCCCCAGCCAATACATCAAACACCTTAAAGTTGCCAAGGTTTAGTGCTGTAAACAATGATGAGGGTTCTGAGCTATCTTAAAAAACATAATTTTGTATAGAATATGGTGAAACTATTTACTATCAAAGAAACTTGTAGTACCTCTTGCGATCATGAGTTACTTTGATAAGAGTCATTGGCAGTCAGATGACATATGAATTTAATAAATAAATAAAACGTCAACTAAAACTTTACCCAGTCTGTTCTAAATTCTGGCTGTGACTCATCCTTTGTATAGGGTCACCTACATCAATTGACAAAGAAATAGATCTGAGGGTGTTTATTATATCAGCGATGCTTATTCTAAAATCTGGTATGACTCCTTTTAGTCGGAATTTAGGATGGGAGAATTATTGCAAAAATTCTATGAAGTAAATTTTGCAATATTATTTTCTTGAAATGATTATAGGTAGAAATAAAACACCATGTCATCTATCGCACCAAAACCTATTCCACAGAATGGGCCAGACAAGGTGCCATGTTTGATACTATCTAATTCCACTGAAAGATCAAGAAAAACTCACATTTCCCTTTTTTTGATTATCACCCATCAGGGAATCAAGACTTGACAAGATCCAAACAAAGGTTGAATCAGACTGAAATAAATCCAAACAATGTGTTTCATCCCCAAAACTATATTAGAATCTATGGAGTCTAATACCCTCCTTTTTAATGTTTGAGAAAAGGAGAATATTTGCAAGTAGTTGATGAGCACTATTATAGGATGGCACTTCTTTGGCCTTTCTTCAAAAAACCAACAGAATCCTATTGTGTGTCCATTCAGGTTTGCATTACATTTAGTTGTTGCTGTTGCCATTGTTGTTTCAGTCAAGTTTTTGTTGCTGTTGTTGCATCAGGAATTCCTCGCTGCTATGAGCTCATTCAACTCCCAAAGTCTGAATGTTCAGCCAGTCTCTTTCCCTTGATAAGCTGTGCTCCTCTTCATCCAAGGATGATTTTGAAGATGGAATGTTCCACTTCTGTAGCATTTCTTCCTGCTTGGCAAACGTTCTCCAGGGCATGTTTCCAACAGCTTCATATAAATTGTTCAGTCATGCCGTGATCCTTTGCCAAGATGGCTTGCCTTGCATTGCAAGATCAGAGGCCTCTTCAGTTCTGCTGCCAGTTTTACAAATTCTAGACTCCCTTCTTCTTCTCCCTCTTGGACTGCATCCTGGCTCACTTTCATTTTGTTGATTCTGAGCCTGAAAATAAAGCCTTTAGTTAGAGTTAATCCATTAAACCAACAAGACAATGGACTCAGATTGGCAGCTTTCATACCCTTTATTGCACTACTTTAATCAAGGAATAGTAGTAGGAATTATCTCAAATAGTGGAGTCCTTGATGCTCTCTGAGCTTGGTTGTTTCCACCAAAAAGAAGATACATTAGGAACCATCAAGGACTCCACAATTCAATGCTGAGTTACATATATTCTCTTCTCTTGATCTCAAATAGTGATAGAGGTTTAAAGCAGCTATGCTGACAGGACACGAGTTACTCTCTCACTACATCAATTTATTCTCCTATTTAAGTGAAAAGTCCAAGAGGATCATCAGGGAAAAATATTTTACTTATTTGTTATATTTACTTGCCACCTATCTCACTGTGGGGCTACTCTATGTGGCTTACAATAACAAAAAAAGAGAAGAAAATGAAAGAAGTATAAACAGAAATAAATTAATAGAACAATAAAATAAGTAATGAAAAAGAAAACATGATCAATATGATAACCAATAATATGGACGGGTGGAGAGTAGAACACAAGGGGTGGGGGAGGTGGCATCTGCCATCACTCCAGCAACCACTGATGTTGTAGAATTCCACCATTTGGTCCCCAGGCCAGCCATCATTTTGAGGTCTCCCCATAGCCTCCAAAGTAGACTGGAGTCCATCTTTTCCATATTGCTCATCCCCACCTTCCAGAGGTCAGAAGAAAGACTCATGGGTGAAGTCAGGGCAAAACTTCCTTACCTCACTTGATCTGGTCCTTTTTGCCCCAGTCAGGTGGCCCCAAGCAGTGGTGGGATTCAGTTTTTTTTACTATCGGTTCTGTGGGCATGGCATGGTGGGCATGGCAGTGGAAGGATACTGTAAAATCTCCAATCAGAGATGATATTTGCTGATTCTCCAAACTACTCAAAATTTCCGCTACTGATCAGAACCTGCTGAATACCACCTCTGGCCCCAAGGTACATGATTGCCAAAATGACAACAAATGTGTACTTCTGTATTATTCGGTTAGTTTTCTAAAATGTGTTTCTTTTTGTTTCATTATAACCTTCCCTGAGATCTTTAGAATAGTGAGCGGGTTATATATTAATCCTCAGAATGGAAAAATGATGGATAGAAAAACTAATGGAGCTTTCAGAGTGGCCAAATTAGCTTTGGTAATCAAAGAAAACAATACACCTAGTTTTGTTTCTACTTGGAAACTGCTTCTAGACTTTATATTTGAGACAGCAAAAAAGATTGGGATCTGCTGATAAGATAAGTCTGTTTTATAGAAATAGCTAATATACTCAGTACATAGAAGTAACATTTGAGGCTGTACCATACTATATTCATCCTACTCTGCTGAAAAGAGTTGTAATTAATGCTTTTTTCTTCTTTTCCACTGTTCCCATTTCCTTACTATCTTTACTTTCATTTGTATTTCATATTATAAAATTTAATGTAAAATTATTTTAAAAAGAATAATGGTTAGGCTAACTATTTTAAACCCAACAAAATATTCTGCTGCTCTTCCCAGTGTAAATATGGGTCATTAAATCCAAGCAATGGCCAGAGGTAAGTATGTTATTGAAGTATGTTATGGCATTATTGAAGCCATCAACCAGCCCTTGAATTTGGGCAACCAGGAAGCTAGAGAAACCAGGATTGAAAGCCTCCTGTGGCTGCTCCCAGAGACTCCCATCATAAATTTGCTACTCGCCATCGCTCAGCTGAGCAAAATGCATTTTCCTCCCGTTCTCTTACTCTTAGGATGTGTTAGCAGAAGCTGTGCTGCTTTCAAAAGCAGTGAAACGGTGGCAGCAAAAGCAGACCTCATAGTTGTAAAATTTGGGTGGAACCACCTAAGCAGCTAGTGCACTGCCACTCGCTCTGTCTTCTTAGATAATTTATTATGAAAGTGGGAACATAAACCAAGCATGAAAGAATATAGACTGGGCTCCTGCTGAGGTTCTTCCACAATCCATTATGTTCTATTATCAAGCAGTTTTCCAGCTTTCCACAAAAGAAAGAGGGGAAGCATTGAGCTGCTTCATTTGGTTCTTTTTGCATATGGAGAGTTTGGCATCGCAGGTCATTAAGAAGTATCCCTTTCTGAAATTCTCTTTGGCTGGTTTTTTTCAGTGCTCCAGCCCCTGTAATGTTTTCCAAAATGCCCATTAGCAAGTGGCTTTCCTTGCTAACAGCTTCCCGTACAAGTAGCTGTAAAGTTCAATTTGGTGAAATTGTAAAAGCATCGCTGATAAGGAGCATATTATAAGGTGCTTGTATGTCGAAAAGCATTAACTTTTAGACTTTGAATGCTTAAAATATGCATCAGCGATCCCATTTAAAATGGAAAAATTGAAGGCGTGCAGGTTGGAGATATTAAGGCATAAATAGGATTCTGTCACTTTATGCCCTTATGTTCCACTTTAAACCTCACATAAAGCCAACTCCCATAAAGTGATAGGCATGTGGAAAACCAGTGGAAAAAAGGAGGGTTGGGGGGAGTAACTCAAATGTATTTGCAAAAGTGCTCATAAAATGTTAAGGGCCTGTCACATTGGCCGACGGATGCAAAACGTTTGTAAAAAGGACACAGCAGACGAGAAAATGTTCCATTCTCTATGTTATCCGCTCTCAAAAGTGCCCCGAATTTGCATAACCAGAGCAGACAGCAATGGAAAGGAACGGACGGGGAGGACGTAGCCAGGATGAAAAGCGGATGCTCCACGGAAGCCTAGCGGATGGAAGCGGATGGGAGCGGATGGCACATCCGCAGGGCTTCCGGGGAGTACAGCGAAGTGGACGCGCAACGGAAAGAGCGGATGCTGAGCGGATGAAGCGGATGCAGAGTGGAAGCCTAGCGGATGCCTAGCGGATGCAGAGCGTTCACTGCGCGTGCGGGAGGATGCATTGCGTCAGCCCCGCGGATATAAAGGGAAGCAGCTCGCAAGCAGGTCACCATTCAGAGGAAAACCTGCTGCCAGGCACAGCTCCAGCAGCCAGCCAGCCAGCCAGCAAGCCAACAAACCATGGGGAAGAAGAGAAAGCCTTTTGCCATCTGCTGCCAGCCCTGGCAAGAGGGACAGGGCCCACCATCCCATCCCTGGCCCTGACTCTGCTTTGCTGGGCTTCTGCTGCTGGGGCTGACTCTTCTGGTGCTGGGAGCTTCTGTTGGTGCTGCTCCTGGTGCTGGTGCTTCTGCTGGTGCTTACCTGCTGCTGGTGCTGGTGCTCTGCTGGTGGTTAACTCTGCTGGTGGTGCTCCTGGTGCTGTGCTTTCTGCTGTTGCTTACTCTGCTGGCGCTGCTCCTGGTGCTGGTGCTTCTGCTGGTGCTTACTCTGCTTGCGCTGCTCCTGGTCCTGCTGGTCCTGTTGGTCCTGCTGGTGCTCCTGGTGCTCCTGGTCCTGCTGGTGCTTGGTGGTGCTGGTGGTGCTCCTGGTGCTGCTGGTGCTGCTTGTGCTTACTCTGCTGATGATGATCTCTGTCCTGCTGGTCCTGCTGGCGCTGCTCCTGATCATGGTGCTTCTGCTGGTGCTTAACTCTCTGCTGCTGCCTCCTGGTCCTGCTGGTGCTGCTGGCGCTGCTGGTGCTTACTCTGCTGCTGCTGATCCTGGTCCTGCTGGTCCTGCTTGCCGCTGCTCCTGATCGTGGTGCTTCTGCTGCGTGCTTACTCTGCTGCTGCTGCTCCTGGTCCTGCTGGTGCTGCTGGTGCTGCTAGTCCTGCTGGTCCTGGTTTTGCTGCTACTGTTGTTTGTGCTTGCTGCTGCTGGTGATGGTGTGGAGGAGCAGCCCCTACAACCTCGAAGCCCCTCTGATGAGGGCCCAGATGGCCCTGCCAGAGGGAGGAAGAGGCATACGCGTGAATGAGAATGGGAGAGGAGCAGTACTCCATCGAAGAGGAACATGAGGATGGAGTTGCGAATGGCGAGGGAGAACGGGTATCTTTGGCGAAGGGACACAGGCTCTATCAAGACACAAGAGGAAGCAGGCTGCTTGGAGAGAGAAGGCGGAGAGCCTGGGCTACACTTCGGGGGTCCTCCTCAGCTGGTGGAAGCACATGCACACCTGGTACGGGAAGCTGCACCTCAAGAAATCTGGCCAGGCCACGGTCAAGCTGATGGACCGAGAGACCTACGTGATGGCCAAGTGCAGCTTCTTGGAGGGTGGAGATCTGCCACCGAAAGCAGCCCCTCTCACGCCCTATCTCTCAGGTAGCCCACAGAGAGCCAGTCCTCTTCTGGCCAAGAGTCAGCTCCTGTGTCCAGGCAGGTATCTGTGGAGCGTGCCACGATAGACACCCCCCTGACAGCTGCACTACCCGTGGCGGAGCATGTGGAGGACCCCCTGATGCAGTGGGAGCAAGGAGAGGCACTTCCACCAGAGAACAACCCACATCCACCCCTAGCTTCCCAGTCCAGGCACAGGTAGATTGTAAGCCACCACTGCCACCGATGCCACTGATGCCACCCATGCCACACACGCCACTGATGCCAGCCATGCCACAGATGCCAGCCATGCCACAGATGCCACCCATGCCTCACCTCGCTTAGCTGCAGACCAGACATCCCCACTACACTCCTCCTTCCTCCACCCCACAGCCAAGCCGCCTCAGAACATCTGTCATCGGTTATTGGGGCTGACACCCCATGTCATGGAGGAAGGGGCTCTCAACATCACAGGACTGAGCCAGCTCTCTGAGAGCTTCCTCCACACGCCGTCCCCTGTTGTCCTCTCGGGGCCAGGCACCCCAATGATGCCTCAGACCAGCATTCCAGAAGCAGCCACCTCCACAGCACCTGGACCCTTCACCCTGAGACTGGGCATGCCTCAGAGTGAACCAAGAAGAGTGCCAGAGACTGGGTGGCTACCTGTTGACTTTATCTTTGCTTTGGACACTTGACTTGGGTCATTTTTCTTTTACAGCTTGTTATTAATAAAGATTATCTTTGCTTCACACACTTGCTTCATTTATTTTATTAATAAAGTCTTGGTGGAAACTTTATAAATGGTTTAAGCCTTTGCATGCTTGTGGGATGGGTTAAGATAGCTGTGGGATGGGCAGGGATACCTTTGGGATGGGTAATAGCTGTGGGATGTGGCAGGGATACCATTGGGATGGGTAATAGCTGTGGAATGGGTTAGGATACCTGTGGGATGGTAATAGCATGGTGGGTAATAGCTATGGGATGGTAATAGCTGTGGGATAGATAACCTCCAGTGCAAGCATAGTGGGACTATATGGTCCACCTCCCAGGTGCCACACCTATGCCCTTCATTATCAGTAACAATGTAATCATTGATCCACACATTTCAACATAAAACACAACTCTTTATTAAATGCCCTGTTCATTGTAGGGCCACACAACATACGTGGCACAATCTCATCCGTTGTGATGAGGCAGCTGAAGAAGCATCCATTAAGCATCTGTCATCCTGTCTTGCCACTCCAGCTGGGGAGTTGCACCAGTGTTTCAGGAGGTTGCGCTGCTTCTTCCCTTCATGTGAAGCTCTGTTGGGGCCTTGCACATCCACCAGTATCTATCAGCTTTCGCCCCTGCCTCCATTCACCAAGCTCCATGTCCCATTGCCTTGTTGTCGGTCCACGAGCCTGTTCTGCAACACTGGGTAGCGGGTGCGCATGAGATTGTGCAGGATGCAGCAAGCTTCCACGATTGCTCCTCACAGTCTTGTGGGCGATGCTGCATGGTGGTGAGAAGTACCTGGAACCTGCTGGCCAAGATGCCAAAGGCGTTCTCCGCCACCCGCCTTGCCCTGGACAGCTGTAGTGAAGATCCTCTCTTCACAGGTGGGGCATCTGGAGGTGTAGGGCTTCATGAGGTAGGTTCTTGAGAGAGAAGACGTCTCCCCCACGATGAAGTAGAGCACATCTGTGTGTCGTTGGGCAGGGGGTCTGGATCTGGGAAGCCCATGATGAGGTTGCATTCCAGCCCCTCCTTGAGGTGACTGGCGTTGTATACCTGGGCATCTGAAGATGAGCTGTTGCCTGAAGCATCGATGTACATGAACTTGTAGTCAGCATCAACCAGGATGATGCTGAAGAAGCCCTTGTAGTTGTGATAAGTGGACCCTGACTTGGCTGGAGCTTTGCAGGCCACGTGCTTCCCATCTAGGGCTCCAACGGTGTGTGTGGAAGTTCCACTTCTGATACCACTTCTCTGCAACTTTCTTCCAGCCTTCTTCAGTGGAGAGGCACTGGAGGAGCTCCTCCAGGTATTCTTCGATGATGGCCTGCACCACTTCTCTGCCACAATGCTGATGGTGTTGTGTGGCACCCTCCAGCCGTACTGCATGCTCCTGTAGGTGGTCCCTGAGGCCAGGTGGCGCAGAGTCAATGCCACCTTGACCCAGGTTCCAGGCTGGGCTGGAAGTTGGTGCTCTGCTTGATCAACCTGGGTTCAGCCACTGCACAACTTCGTCAAACATGGCTGGAGGCATCCTCATGAAGTTCTGGAATGCACGAGGGTCTTCGTTCCTCAGCTCCACCATCAGCTTGTTATACAGTCCGTACTCTGCTCTTCTGGCGATCCATCTTCGGACCCAGACACTTCTTGGCCGCCTCCTTTTCTTCGTGTAGAACAGGTGAAGAGCCTGTAGATTGCTTCGCACTGTTGTAGAACTATGGTGGCTACCAAAAGGAGTGTGTGATGATCCATGGTGGATATGACTGGATGCTGTGGAAGAGCAAGAGCAAGAGCAAGAGCAAGAGCAAGAGCAAGGCTGAAGAGCCTCACACTGCAGGGCTGCTGGACTGAAAGTGAGATCCAGGTGAGTTCCTCCCTCTTTTTATTGGAAATATAGGTTTTCCACTCGGTGTCCTTTTGCTCCTCTAGACATCCTGCAGACATCCTAAATATCCGAGATACGTCCCCTCTGCAAACATTTTTTCCATTTTAATGCTTTCTATGTGAGCTGCATTCTGCTTTCATCCTTTCTCCATCCATGCTACTAACGCTTTGTGTCCGTTCCGTGTCCTTTCGCTTCCTCCCTGTGTCTGTTTTCCGCTGGAGCGGATGCAAGTTGTGCGGATGTGCAGCGGATGCCTAGCAGATATAGCGGATGCGTAATGGATGATGACGAATGTAGAACGGATGTTTCCCGTATGCGTTGCGGATGCAGAACGGATGCGTTGGATACATTTCCCACTCAAAAGTTTTGTGCAGCTCAAAACTTTTTGAGCAGATGAAATGTCAGTAGACGGATGCTGGACGGATAGAGCAGATGAAAAACGAGGCAGTGAGTACAGAATGGAAGCATCGCGTTAACCAATGGATGGCAAGTGTTTCTCTCCATTTTACATCCTATTTCCATCCGTTGGTGCTGTGTGACAGGGGCTTTAGAGGTTTATTCTTAAACACTCTCAATCAAACATATTCTTCATTGTGTGATGTTCTATATAGAATGAAAGTATTTTCTCAATCTTTTTTTTTCTACAAATGGATTTCTAATGCATGTAGTTTTATCAGGCAAAGAGAGAGACCACATCATAGAATTAGAAATTATTAGCATCTTTAAGAAATAGATTCAAATACAGTACATACATTGATACAAATGATATTAAAGATTAATATTCTATTGAAGCCAGAACGTTTCTTTTTAAAACTGATGAATAAACTAGAAAGAAATATTTTCTAGAAGATTATTTCAATATATCATTACAGTGACCGAATTATTACATGGACTTACACTATGGAAGAATTGGTTTATTTTTATTTATTTGTATCCTATCATTATTTTTACAAGGTGGTAAATATAGTTAATATTTCTTCTTCCTCCTATTTTCCCACAACAACTCTGTGAGGTGGGTTGGGCTGAGAGAAAGGGGCTGGCCCAGAGGTGGTATTCAGCAGGTTCTGAACAGTTCTGGATAACCAGAATTTCCGTAGTGGAAATTTTAAATAGTTCAGAGAACTGGCAAATACCACTTCTGACTGGCCCCATCCTCATCTATTCCCTGCCTCCTGAGCCCCAGCTGATTGGCTGGGTCTTCTTTGGTTGTCCTGAACAGGAGAATGGAGCTGGAAAGCAGGTTAGTGGGGTGGGGAGGGAAAAGGATTTTGCAGTAACCTTCCCTCAGGAGTGGGGTGGGAATGAGATTTTACAGTATCCTTCCCCTGCCATGCCCACTAAGCCACCCATCAAGCCATGCCCATGGAACCAGTAGTAAAAAAAAATTGAATCCCATCATTGGCCTGGCCCAAAGTCACCCAGCTGATTTTCATGGCCAAGGCAGGAGACATTTTACATAAAAAGGGGGAGAATGAAATTGTGATTTATGGGCTTGATCAGACAGAATTAGATAATAGAAAGAAGACAATCATGATTTGGAGAAAGGTTAAAATATTGTATTTATAATGGCTGTGAAGAATATTGGAAGACTTTTCTTGCTTGCTTTCTGTTTTTCTTGCGCTTTTGCCTTTTTTTTATTTCTTTAGTTTTCCTTTCTTTTTCTTACAATATATTAGTTTGTATTAGTTTTCATCTTTTTTTTTTGAAAAAGTTTTAATAAAAAGTACAGATTAAAAAAAACAATTTTATCATTCTTTATTATGTTGTGTACAATAGGTTTATCCATGTTTATCCAATGGTTGAGGATCCTTCTTCAGTTTTGGCAGGACATAATATGTCATCTTTCTTTCTAGTCTTAGCAGAGTTCCTTTTCTTTTTATGGGGACAGGGGAACTAGATAAGAGGTTGAACATGTAAAAACATGCATGTAAAAACATGCATGTAGCTCAGTGGTGGGATTCACATTTTTTACTACTGGTTCTGTGGGCATGGCTTGTGACAGTTGCCTGTTAGAGGTAATACTCAATTTACAACAATTTGTTTAGTGACCATTTGTAGGTACAATAGTGTGGGAAAAAGTAACTTATGATTGGTTTTTGCACTTACCACCAGTGGTGGGATTCAATTGTTTTTTACAACTGGTTCTGTGGGCGTGGCTTGATGGGCATGGCAGGGGAAAGGATGCTGTAAAATCTCCAGTCAGAGGTGGTATTTGCTGGTTGTCTGAACTACTCAAAATTTCCGCTACTGGTTCTCCAGAATACAACCTCTGATGTAGCTCCTGTGGCAGATTGTTTTAACTTTAATTGTCTTTTCCTGGCAATACACCCCAGCTGATGTATCCTGGAAAAAGACAAAACTGTTTCAAAAAAAAAAAAAAACTGCTGAGAGGTTCTGTGTGAATTCCTTGCTATTACTAGAATAGCTGCCTCCAACTCTTAAGATTCCATGACAGGTCGATTTCTAGTATAATAAAAATGATCTTAAAATATGCTTAGCTTCAGCAAGTTTTCTGCACCATGTACCTTTGATTTTATGGATAAAAATTATATTTTAGACAAACCATATATGAGATATGAACTCAGTCATAGTCTCTATACACCAAATGAAAGTTTCTTTGAAGAAAATTTAGATTAAGTGAAGGATGATCCTTTAGAAAGGCTCTGCAATGAACAAGCAATGATATTAGCTCTCCAGCAAAAAGATTGTCACTTATTTATATTAGTAGCGGCTGACAAAAAAATGACAACTACACTAAGGTCATGTTACTCTTGCAATTTCTCACAACTGTCATAGTTCATTGTGGACTTGATCCTGGCTATCCCCTATCCTTGTCCAGCATGTGCAGAATCCAACAGTTTTGTCAGAATTTTTTAATTTTTTATTTAAAATAGTTGAATAAAAAAAGTCTAGATTAAATAATGATTATATAGGAAAGGGGGGGAAACCCCCCAACAGAACATAATCAGCAAGAAACTTCTTTTTGGGCATTTTTCTTCATCCATCTCTATGCCTTTTCTTATCTGACTGTTCTCTTGGCAGCATTTCTTCACCCTGTTTCTCCAGGTCTTTCTTGCATACATCTATTTTTACTTTCCAGAAAACTAGGAAGGGTCTCTTCTGATACCAATAAAGGAGAATATTTACAGCTCAGGGTTGAAGTGGTGTCATGGCCTAGAGGTGGAGCTCTCATCTCACAATCAGGAGGTTGTGAGTTTGATCCTAGGTAGAGCCAGATATTTCTTTCTGGGCACAATAAGAATGTATCTGCTGAACAAAACTCCACATTGGTGACAGGAAGGGCATCCGGCCATTAAACACTCTGCTAGCTCCATTTGGTTGCCCAGACTCTACCCCATGAGGGATTATGGGGACATTAAAAGATGATGATGATTTGTAGCTCAGAATTGAAATGAGGGGTCCTTGATGCCCTCTGACCTTGGTTGATGTTTTGCAGACATTTCATTACCCAAACTAGTTAACAACATTGGTGGTACGGCATCATCAGGCATCACTGATGATGTTGCCTATTTGGGGTATTGAAACAAAACAACACCCAGATCTCTTCTTAGTCACTTCCCGTTTCCCTTTTCCTTCTGTGGTCTGAGATAACTTTTGTGTGATAGCTGTTTAGATCATACCTCTTCCTCCTGCCTCCCAAAATCATTCCCACAGACCCTTACATTAGGATATGCAGAAGAAATACGTTGTCAAGACATGTTTGTGCTGTGGTGAGATGCAAGTGAGGAAAATCCTGCTTTTATCCCCAAATATCTTCAGCGATGGCACTTTATTAACAAATGGTTATTGGCAGCAGAAAAAGCATTGTGAGAGACCGTATTATTTTATTTTTAGCATAGAAAATGGCCCATTTCCACTTGCCATTCTTCATAAAGTCAGCATGGATTTTCATACATAGTGGAGATCATTAAAGCTACTCATTACATTTTATTCCTAGCTCAAGGCTTTGTTGCTCCATTCCACCAACACAAATCACAGGGTTTTGTGTTGTTTTTTGTACTTGAGATAAATCCATCAAACTATTTATCAAAGCTTTGGGCATAAAACTCAGGAACTTTCTCAATTTCAATACATCAATTTCACTATGTTGAAACTGTAAAAAAAAATTACCCTGCCTATCTAAACCCCTCTTTATCCACATCAGTATATGGTGCATATTCCTCAGGCTAGGAGACTTCTTTTGCTTCTAAAACGCTGTTGGATTTAGATCACAAAACATTTCAAAATGCAACAGAATTATTAAATTTAAATGTGCATAAGCTTCTTTTTTTTTTCTTTGCTGAAATAATTGGAAACTCTCTTGGACCAACTGAAGACATAAGCTCAGTAAGGATTCATGTTCTATTGCACAGCCTCCAGGTAGGAAAGTTCAAGGTTTTTTTTAACAGCATTAATTTTTGGACCAGGCTTTGAAATTGGAACAATTATAACATATAATCTGTGAATGTGCAAAAGGTTGTAGAGCGAGCTAGGGAAGCTCTCTGATGCTCAAGAGAATTTGTGAAAGAGATTTAAGCCCAGGGTTTCAATTCTAGCAAAAGTATTAATATTTTGTTCTGAAGTCAGACATCGATATCTAGTTCTTTAAACGATCTATGAATCATGGCTTTAAAATGGCAGTGCTACCATGGTTGTTTATTGTGCTTTACTGGGAGTTTATTGCAAGCCATTTAAAAGCTTTCAATGAAACAGATCATAAAATGTTGGCCAGTATAGAGACTTACCAAGACTGCTGATGGTTCACATCTCTTAATTGAATTCTGGAGGAAATCCAAATAGCCTGAGATCTGTTTGTGCACGTATATAGTTCCATATGCACAGCTGGCATGTACTGGCATCCCATCCTTTGCACTATACCCATTGGAAAGCAATTGCCAGCTGCCCATCCAGAGAATGCCAACACCTAGCATGGGGGGGAGGGCATTTGCTAAGCCTATTCTTCCCACAAGTCCACTGGGACCCCTTTCTCTTTTGCCAGTGTATCTGCTGCCAAAATGCAGTGTAAGGATATACCTTTCCCTGCTATGGTAAAAGGTCCATTTAAACTACTGTATAGTTCTTAATTTTAAATGTTCATCCATATACCAGTAATCCTCAACTTACAATAGTTCATTTAGTGACCGTTCAAAGTTACAACAACACTGAAAAAAATCTTATGACTATTTTCATAGTTAAAACCTTTGCAGCATGTCCATGATCACATCATCAAGTACAAAGTACAGAGAAGAGCAACCAGGGTGATTAGGGGACTGGAGGCTAAAACATACAATGAACGGTTGCAGGAACTGAGCTTAGCTCGTCTGGTAAAGAGGAGGAGGAGGGGAGACATGATAGCAGGGGAGACATGATAGCAGTCTTCCAGTATTTGAGGGCCTGCCACAGAGAGGAAGGGGTCAAGCTATTTTCCAAAGCATCTGAAGGCCAGACAAGGAATAATGGATGGAAACTGAACAAGGAGAGATTTAACCTGGAAACAAGGAAAAACTTTCTGACAGTGAGAACAATCATCCAACGGAACAGCTGCCCTCAGAAGTTGTGGGAGCGCCATAACTTGAGACCTTCAAGAAGAGATTGGACTGCCTTTTGTCAGAAATGCTCTCCCGCTTGGGTGGGGAGTTGGACTAGATGACCTAGAAGGTCCCTTCCAATTCTGATTATCTGTTATATCTGTGTGCAGAAGAATCTAGGAAGGCCAAACTTTTAGAAAGTTCCTCATTTCTTTTCACGGCAGAGTAATCACAACAGCTGAGAAAGTCACGCTGTGCCTGTTCCTTGTGATCTGGTTTACGTTTTCTCCTCATATTCATTTAAACAAAATTGCTTGGCTCGCTCGACAGTACTTCTGCTCTGTAGACCATTACAGTGTTTACACTGAACCATGAAGACACATGCTGCTTGCAGATGATGAAACACCAGTGTCAATGAATTAGAGGAGAAGTGAAGAATTACTTCAGGTGATAGATAGTGGTTTTGGGACTGTGAACCTTGGCTCAAGTCTGAGTTTTGATTCCTTCAGAATTCCACAAAGTTTCATGTGCATTAATGAGATTTCCATCGGAGGAAGGAAGCCTGGGCATTGGCTATCTCGGCATGAGATGAGGAAATAAATTGAGCATCTCTGAATTGAGTAAGAGATCCTTATTTGAAGGGCATCAAACCAAGATTTTCAATAATTGTTGGGTGTGTATGTATGTGCGAAGCTTCCTACTACCACCACTCTGGGTGGAATATTTCCACCCATATTCCAGTTCCATATTTGAAAGCTGAATTCTTTCAAAGACTCCTCTAAACAGAGTTTTTTTCAGTTCTTAAACAATTTATTCGTATCAAGCTCACTGCTAAATCTTCGAGCAGAAGGAGGGTTTTCCCCTCCTTTCCTGGGGCATTCCTGAAGGGGAAAAAAAATATCCCACCACTAGCTGTGAACTTCTTATAGTTTTTATTTTTATCATTAAGAAACAGCATACAGAGATAGGAATAGGTATAAGAAGAACTCTAAACCATGCTGGGTGTTTGTATTCAATGCTCAGAGCTAGTGCTCTTCTCATACACAGTGTCAGGCATAAACAACTTGAAGAGTTGAAGAGTTCAGTTAGCTATTTTATTGCTCAAGTTCAGACCTATTATCTTCTCAGACTGATGTTTTGCATCTGATCGAAACTAGGTACGATTCAATGGATTTCAAGGCAGAGTCAGACTTCACCCTCTTGTGCCCACGTAGGGATTCTAGACCCCCTATTTGATTCCTCCCCCTGGCTTGGCCAGTCTCTCTCCGACACACAGTACATTGAATAATCTCCTAAAAGATGCAGGGCATTTAAAAAATCCAGTACATGTTGAAACTATCCAGTCCTCCCAACTCTTTTTTTAAATGCATTGACTGTAATTGCATTTGTGTCACACTATTGTTCTCTTCTGATTATCTTCTTGACGAGGCCTTCTTCAGCCAGATCCATGGGCAGTTCCTTCACAGGTTGAATTTCCATCTCCTCTGAATATCTACATTGCTTGAGTTGTTGAACCAGAATTATTTGCCCTGAGCCTCCTGCCTTTACCTCTAAAGAGATACCTTGATTTCTTGTTCACACATAGTCTTTTTGCCAGCAAGAGGAGGGACTGTTGCTTTCAAATAAGTTTCCTTTCTTCTCCTCTTTTCCTATTCTTCTTCTCAACTTACTAGTTGGGATCTTAGATGTCTTGCTCAGATGCTTCTCAGTTGTCTCACCAAAACTAGCTGGTTTTCTCATTCTGTTCCTCTCTGCCACAAATAACCTTTAGGGGCTGGGGTCTATTAATCTAGAATCAACAGACCTAGGGAAAGCTTCCCCTCTCTTTTCAAAATCTCTATCAATATTTAGCTACCATTTCCAAGAGTCCCATTTCCTGCACCCAGCAGTTTAACTATTTAGTTTAACAACATTAACATTTCCTGTCTTTCATCAACTTTACTGAAATTGTTGGGTTGCATGTATACATGCTCAAAAAAATAAACACATATACACATATTGCACCTTCACCCCAAACATTCAATGGCTCTTTTCAAATAAATTGCCCCTCTTCAAATCACCTTTGCAAATACTACCGCATAATCTCAGGTTACATAGTCAGGTAGGAACCATTTTTGAACTTCTGTCAATTTCAAGAGTGGCCTCCTTACCAGCAGTTCATTCAGACTAGTGCTACTATGGATGGATGGAGTCTGATGACAGTCCATCTCTTATGGTAGATAGTAGCAAACTCATCTGACCGGTAGACCAGGCTGTGGAAAATATAACCTCATTCTTCATTCGATATCTTCATTCCCATGCTGGATCTCTGATGCGCAAATTGGTGCACTTAGTCTCAGATGGCAAGAACCATTCATCATTGAACTGTTGAGTCTATATGACCAGGAATGGCAGAATTTACCGTTTCTCATTATAGCTTGGTTGTAATTTGGAACCTTGCAATGGATACGAATGGCATTTCTTGATGGTGATCTCAGTTGAATGCCGAGCAGCTTTGGCTGATTTTTTGATCCAGCATCACATTTGCTCTCAAAGGGTTGAAAGGACAACAGAAAATACTAAAAAAATTGCTAGACTTTCTATTGGACTTACATTTTGTCCCCTGTGTAAATCCTGGGCTACATCTATGAAGCAGCCTTCCTCAAGCATTTGGTCTCTCCTCCTCCCTCTTGCAGTCGTATTATGAGTTTTCCACATGTAAGAGATTTTTGGCTATCAAGGTGAAAATGCTTGAGGAAGAATAAATTGATTGCCTCTTTTCTCTTTATATCTGTGTCTGATATTTACAAGCAGCCATGTATGCCTTTGGAAAGACAGAGTCTGAGCGTTTTAAGTCAGCTAATCAAATAGCCTGGAGGGGTGATAGTTCAGTACCAGAAAATAGCACCCTAATAATATATTTCTCACCAAATTAACTCTCAGCTGAATTGATTGCCATTATTTATATTCCAGCAGATAATTTTCCAGAGCTGTTGGCTGTGACTGAAGATGGCAAGTCATTCCCTGTTCAGTATGGTTCAGCTCACTGGCCTGAACAGCCTGATGTAGTTAACTGTATAATATCATTCACCAGCTTTCATATTATACAGAATAAGTGAACCTCTGAAGCAATGTTTCTCAACTTTAGCTCTTTCATTATGCTTGGACTTCAACTCTCAGAATACTCCAGCCAAGACTGCAAAAGTTGAGAAAAACTGCTCTTGAGAATTAGTGGGTAAGAGATTAGGCTTTGCTGGCTGTGGTTTTCTAGGAGTTGAAGTCCACACTTTAATGGTTAAGGTTGAGAAAACTGATCTAGAGAGTTAGAGATAAGGAATCAGTGTTGCCTAAACAGAGGCAGTGATGGCAGTACCAATTGCTTGTAGTAAACAGCCTATAATACCAGAAGCAGAAGAAAATGAACTACTCTTGGATCTCTGGTCTCTCTATTCAATGTCTGGGATCAGCAACAGAATCATCAATAATCTTTTTAGAAGAATATAGTTTTTTTCAGAACAAGTATGCAGTGTGTTGACCTCCAGAAGATAGAAATAGCAATAGAACTATATACTGCTTCACAGTACTTTACAGCCCTCTCTAAGCAGTTTACAGAGTCAACCTATTGACCCAACTATCTGGATCCTCATTTTAGAAGGATGGAAGGCTAAGTCAACCTTGAGCCAGTCAGGATCAAACTGCGCAGTGAGCAGAGTCAGCCTGCAATATTACACTCTAACCATTGCGTCAACAACGAATTCAGTTCCAAGACCAAACAACACACAAACCAAAAAGTGTTTTAAATGGGGGGGGGGGGANGGGGGGGGGGGGAGCAAAAAGATTACAAAGGGTATTTGAAAGGACTGTGCCTTTTTGTCAATTCGAGAGCAATCAACTATTTGGAGGGGAAAACAAACCTTATATTTCTGTTTGTATTGCCAAGCTTTTCCTCAAGGAACTTGACCCAGCTGATTGTATGAATCCCATAAATAATTTCACATTCTCCAAATTCCAGGAAAATGAAAGGATTGATAATACTCAATTCTTCACAAGTCTAAAACTTATACATAACTTTGCAGGCTGTTTGTTCAGTTTGGGCTTAGCATGTTGTCAGAATTCAGTTTATAAACTATGAATTCGTCTGCTGTGGCAATCCAGTCTCTCAGCATTTTCAGTTCAGCATCATCAAATTGAGATCAGTTGCTATTAATTTCATGGGAAATTTCTTGGCAGCAGAAGAGAAGTGTTTTTTTCCATTTCTCCTTCTTGTATTACTTTTCACATCCCAGTTTAGCCTCCAGCCTTGGCATTCATAATTAAATCATGGCTTACTATTAGTTATGAATCTAATTGCTGCCTTTATGCTTTTGGGCCATCACATGGAAAATGTTCAAAGTATGGCTAATTAGGACACTCTTGATCCTTTCAATTTCAGGTCCCTCATCTTGCATGCTTGCTTTGCAAAGAAAAAGAAACCAAGTGTAGGTAAAGGCTAGGTCACACCGGCCAACGGATGCAAAACATATGTAAAAAGGACACATCGGATGAGCAAATTTTCCATCCATTGTTATCCACTCTCAAAAGTGCCCCAAATTTGCATAAACAGAGCGGACAACAACGGAAAAGGAACAGACACCAAGAGAAACAGGCAGCGCTGAGAGAGAAGCGGAGAAGCCTGGGCTACATTTCAGATGTACTCCTTGGATGGTGCAAAGCACATGCACACCTGTATGGCAAGCTACACTACAAGGAAATCTGGCCCAGCGTCACTGTCAAGCCTACTGACCCAGGAACCTATGTCATGGCCAGGTGCAGCTTCCTGTGGGGTGCAGATCCGCACCGAAGAGCATCCCCTCTGTCAACCCTCTCCCTCAGAACAGCCCACAGAGAGCCACTCCATCTTCCAGCCAGGAAGCGACAGCTACCTTGTCCAAGGCAGGTGTCTTTGGATGGCCCCACAACAGAACCCCCCCCCCACAGCTGCACTCCAAACATGCCAGAGGACGTGGAGGATCCCCCTGCTCTCAAAGATGAAAGCAAGAAAGAGGCAAGCCACCAGAGACCAACCCACACCCACCCCTAGCCTCCACCCCACAGAAAAGCAGGCGAGATGGCAAAACTGAGGGAAAAGAGCCACACTGTCCTCTTGGAGATCAGTGCGATTACAATAAAAGCACACAGCATCTCACTCTCCCAGCTGGTCCAATTTGACATTACCATCCTCAACCGCAAGCCCTTCATCACGTACGTGCGGCCAGACCCTCATGGACATGCCTGAGGCCCGAGTTACCAGTGATGAAGGAGAGGATCACAGCTCTTCTGCCACCACCCTCCAGGCCCCAGCTTGAACCTGCTCCCTACCCACTCCAGTCTGCTCTCCACCCAGGCGAATGTCATAGCCCTTCCACAGATTCAACAGCCCCTCGCCTACAAGTCTACACTATCAGGACTTCCCCACAGCTAGAGCACGCCCCTTCCCAGTCCAGCCAACCCAGGTGCCTTGGACACCACAAGACACCACAGATGCCCTCAGACGCCTCAGCTGACACCAGAACTGCAGACCAGACCAGCCCCCAACTACACTCGTCCTTCCTCCACCCAGAGCCAAGCCCTTGGGGTCACACATCCCAGGTTCCTTGAGAGGAAGTGCCTCTCAACCTCACGCGCGACTGATGGTCAAGCTCTCTGCAGAGCTTCCTTAGCACACACCAATCTCCTGTTGTACTCTTGGGCCAGGCACCCCTAATGGCACCTTCAGAACCAGCACTCCAAGCAACAATCCACCTCCACGCAGTCCCGGCCCCTTACATCTGAGACCATGGAACATGCCTCACAAGTGATGAGAATCAGTGGCCAGAGGACCTGATGTTACCTGCTCACCTTATTCTTTAGCTTAAAGACAACTTTACTTGGGTCATTTTGCTTTTAATTAAAGTCATTACAGTTTGTTATTAATAAAGGTATATCTTTTGCTTCACACAACTTGGTTTCAATTTTTTTCACTTAATATAAAGTGGTTGGGGAAAAACTTATTGAAAAAAGGGTTAAGCCTTGGCATAGCTTATGGAAATGGGCGTAATGATAGCTGTTGGGATGAGAAGCTGTTGGGTTGGGGAATGATAGCTGTGGGATTGGTAAGGATAGCTGTGGGATGGGTAAAAAGATAGCTGTGGATGGGTAATGATAGATTGCTTTGGGATGGGTACAGGAGATAGCTGGTGGATAGATAAACTCCAGTGCAAGCATAGTGGACTGTATGGTCCACCCTCCCAGGTGCCTACATATGGCCCCTTTTATTTATCAATAACAATTTAATCATTGATTCCACACATTTCAACACAAACAAAACTCTTTATTAAATGCCCACTATTAATTGTAAGACACTCAACATTACATGCGGCACAATCTCAATCCAGTCGTGGATAAGAAGGCTGAAGGAAGCATCCAGTTAAGCATCTATCATCCTGTCTTGCACACTCCACCTGTCCAGCTGGGGAGTTGCACCAAGTGTTTCAGGAGGTTGCGGCTGCTTCTTCCCTTTCACGAGAGGCTCTGTTGGGCCCTCGCACATCACTGAGTGTCTATCAGGTATTCGCCCTTGCCTCCATTCCCCAGGCTCCATGTCCCCATTGCCTTGTTGACAGTCCACAAGCCTGTTCTACAAGACTGGGTTAGCGGAGTTGGTGCGCATGAGATTGTGCAGGGATTGCAGCAAGCTTCCACGATCCTCCTCACGGTCTCTGGAGCCAATGCTGCCATGGTGGTGAGAGTACCTGGAACCTTGTTGAGCCAGAGGATTGCCAAGGTGTTCTCCACCACACCGCTTTGCCCTGTTACAGCCTGTTGTTGGAGATCCTCTCTTCACGGGTGAGGATATCTTGAAGTGTAGGGCTTCATGAGGTAGGTCTGAGGGAGAAGGCATCATCCCCTCACGATGAAGTTAGGAGCACATCTTGTTGTGTCGTTTGACAGTAGGGGGTCTGGATCTGGGAAAACCCATGATGTGCGTTGCGTTCCAGCCCACCCTTGAGGGTCACTGGCATTGATATATCTGGGCATCTTAGAAGCAGACCCGCCCGTTGCCTGAAGCATCGAATGCTACATGAACTGTAGTCAGCATCAATACCATGGCAAAGAGCCATGATGCTAAGAAGCCCTATGTAGTTGTGAATGAAGCTGGGACCCTGATGCTTGGCTGGAGCTTTGCAGGCCACGTGCTTCCCAATCTATGGCTCACAATGGTGTGGGGGAAGTTTCCACCTCCTGCATACCACCGCTCTTGCAAAGTTTCCTCCAGGCCCTTCTTCAGTGGAGGGGCACTTGGAGCGAGCTCCTCCACTATCTTCGAATAGATGGCCGCTACCACTTCTCTGAACCACAATGCTGATAGGTGTTGTGTGGCAACCCTCCAGGCCATACTGCATGTTTCTGTACGTGGTCCCAGGAGGTCAGGTGGTGCAGATTCAGTGCCACCTGTCAGTTCCAGAGGTCCGGGCTGGGATTGGAAGTTGAGTGCTCGGTGTTGGTCAACTTGGGTCTCAAGCTGCTCCACAAACTGCGTCAAACATGGCATTCGGTGCATTTCCTCATGAAGTGCTGGAATGCACCGCAGGCTTTCATTCCTTCAGCTCCACCATCAGCTTTTCATAGGAGTCCAAACTCCACTTTCTTCTCCTGATCCATCTTCAGACCACACAAGCTCTTGGAACGTCTCCCTTCTTCTCCTTGCATAGAAAAGGTGAAACAGTCTGAAGAGGGCTTGGTTCTGGGGTTGAATGATGGCGGCTACAAAAGGAGTGTGCGTTGCATCCATGGTGGAGATCAAATGGATGATGTGGAAGAGCAAGAGCAAGGACTAGAAGAAGGTCTGCACACCACGTCTGGCTGGACTGAAAGAGTGAGGATCCAGGTGATTTTCCTCCCCCCTTTTCTATAGGAAATATCGTTTTCCACTAGGTGTCCTTCCACATTACTCTAGAACATCCTCCAGACATCCTAAAATATCCAAGATACGTCCCATCATACGAACGTTTTGTCCGTATTTAATAACCCTTTCTATATGAGATGCATCTGCTTTCATCCTTTCTATGGCCGTTGCTACTAAGCTGTTGGACGTTCCGTGCTTGTCCCTTTTCACTTCCTCCCTCTTTCCGCTTTTCCACTGGAGCGGATGTGAGCTTGCGCGGATGTCCAGAGGAATGCCTTGAGGAGGGATACATCGGACGTGTAATGGATGACAATGGACCATAGATACCGTTTGTTGCCCGTATCAGTGTCACGGGTGTAGATCGTACGCAGCGGGACAAGTTCATCCGCTTCAAAAAGTTTGTGCCAGCTCAAAACTTTTTGAGCAGATGAAAATAGCAGTAGACGGATGTTTACGGACTTAGAGCGTATGAAACACGTACACAGTTAGTGTACACCAAAACGCATCGCCGGGTTTTCCAACGGATGGCAAGCTTTTTTGTCCGTTTTACATCCTCTTTGCATCCGTTGGTTCAGTGTGACAGGGGCTTAAGCCTCAACAAAAAAGAAAGGAAGAGGAACAGCACAGGAAACAACATCATGGTTAGGTTCAAGTGAATATACCTTGGCAATATTATTTCTTGCTACCCATGAGTTTTCCTCTGTCTTCTCCCCCAGCCAAGGAGTGAAATGGGTTCAAGTGATCCATAGCAGCATTTTCTCCCTGAGTCAAAGTTTGACCGACAGCAGCCTCAAAGAGGGAGGTTAAATCTGGTGGGTTTTGTCATCTATTAGACTGAAAGGAAATTGCAGGACTGACAGTGAGGAAGAACAGAGGTAGTCTGGGCAGGCTAACAAGCTTAATGCTGGTCTAGTTTCCTCCCGTTTAAAGGTGAGTGGTAGCATTTCAGAATGAGAAAAGACCATTCAGCGCACCATTCATTATGTAAATAAACACAATCATTGTGTCTAAAACTGTTTAATGTTGTCCCTTTGAGTCAGTGTTGACTCTTGGTGACACCCTGGACAAGTCCTTGCAGTTTTCTTCAGAGAATTTTGGAAGTGGTTTGCCCTTGCTTGCTTCTTAGGACTGAGAGGGAGTGACTGGCCAAAAGTCACCAAGCTGACTTAATGCTTATAGCAGGTCTAGAACCTGGTCTGTAGCCTGGTGCTTTAACCATTATACCAAACTGGCTTTCTTATGTATTTATACAGTATATATTGTATTCATATATTTACAGTGAATCACCACCTCCATAAGAAGAAAAATGCCTGGAGGGAGCCATTCCAATAAGGAATTTTCACAAGTGTGTAATGTTCTCTTTCCAGGGTGAGTTGCTGAGTCCATGTCGGTGTGACGGATCAGTGAAATGTACACATCAACCTTGCCTGATCAAATGGATCAGTGAGAGGGGATGCTGGAGCTGTGAGTTGTGTTACTACAAGTACCATGTCATTGCCATAAGCACAAAGAATCCACTGCAGGTAAAGGTACTAGAGATTATTCCAAAGTCCCTTCCTTTCCTTGTGTTGACTTTTCTCTGCTTCCAATATTTGCACTGTTGGTTATGCGTGTGTGGCTTTTCATTATACGGAGCCCTTAGTTTGGTGAAGAAACGGACCATACACTTTAGTTATTTTTTAGAAAACACATCCAGGTGACCAGGGTGAAAAATAAATGGAGATTTCAAAATAAAATATCTTGCCAAACAAACATGAAAAGTTTGCCTCCACAAGATTGTTAGCTGTGGCTTTAACCTGTGGACATCGTCCACAGTAAAGATGAGATTCACAGTTGCTAACTTGCACAGGTCTAAAACAGAGCACCTGCTGTTTGCAATGGTAAGGAAAAAAAAACCCTTTTGGTTTTCTTCCATTGTCAGCAGCAGGCCCTGAGGATGAGATGGTGGGCAGACTGAGTTTTTCTGCACTGCAGCCTGAATCTGCACATGCTGGTTGAAAGTCTGGATTTTAGGTCCTGCCTCAGGCTTGGGATGATGCCAGATCTGGAAACTGTTCTGTCTGAGCATCAGCAATGATGGGCTGCTGAAGGCCACCGATTGATTGGTTCTCCATTTTTATCTCCCAAAATGCTGGCAAGAGAAGTAGGGGAAATAGAAGAGGCCATTCTCCTCTTCTATTTCTTCTACTTCAGGTGTTGGCAAGAAAAATAGGAAAAGCGTTCTGAATATTACTGATATGCCTTTTTTTCCCATACTAGTAGAGGCCTGATTCTCTTGCTGCCAAAAGCCCAGCAGCTGAGGATTAAAAGGGTTGTCCATTGCAGGTCAATAGGAGCAGGTCAAGCCTCTGCCTTTAAATTCAGGAAGATTCAGCTCAAAGCAAACACTGTGGCAGAAGTCAAAACATGGCATTTCTGCAGTGAAGCAAGAAAGCACCAATGTGAGCCACATTTGGGATAGATGAGGTGAGCTGAAGGCCGAATCATCTGTTCATATTCTTCAAATCCATTTCATGAACTATTACCAGTCTGCATTTAGTGGACAATAAAGAAGAACTCTGATTCAGGTCTGGATCTTAGTCAGAGGTAGCAGAAAGAAGGATTAATAACCTAGAATATCCTAGCCACCAGAATATAAAATGAGAGGAAACCTCACTCACTAGTAGCACTGATTATGTTATCTAGTATGGATATCAGTAGGAGTATTCTACCAGTTTGGCCTGGTTCGGGCAAACCAGTAGTAAAAAATAGTACAATTCGATCAAACCGATAGTAAAAAACAGCTACCCCCTCAGCTGAACTGATTTTTTTTTCTCCCGGCAGTCAGCTGTTCTGACTATCAGCTGTGTCCCCTTGCTGTCTTACTGCTTTGCCCAGGAGGCTTTCCTGAGGGCCAGGAGGCAAAAAGGGGCACATGGGAGGGTACTGTGCACCCCTCTGCACTCCATTTTTTGCCTCCTGGACCTCAGGGAAGCCTCCTGGGAACAAAAACAGCTTCCCAAGATGCTTCCCTGGGGCCCAGGAGGCCAAAAAAAGGGAGCGCAGGGGGGTATTGCTGCTGCAAAAAAAAGAAAAGAAGAAGCCATGCCCACATGGCCATACCCACCTAGCCACTCCCCCAGACGCAGTAGTAAAAATATTTGCATCTCACTCCGATGGATAATGAAACGTCTGCAAGAAAACTACCAAGCTCAGAGAGCACCCAGAAGCCAAAGCTCAACCCTGAACAGCAGATACTCCCTTCTGTTTACAATAAATAGAGGAATGTGCTTAAACTCCTAATATTTAAGCAAAATATTAAGCTCCGTGTGCTGATGTTACAGACTTTTTAGTGTTTCATCTCCAGCTACTGCCAGGTAGATCACTTAGAAGCCAGCACTGAATTAGTGGAAAGGATACATGCCATTGTATTGCACCAGTCAATTTAATTTATGGCAACTGCACAATCTGATCTATTAGAAACTGCAAGTCAGCTAAAATACAGAGACTCCTGAGACATACTCCATTCAGTTCTGAGGCATACAGTGTGGAGGCAACTGCCTTCCTGCTTCAAAGTCAGCAATATTATTCCTGTTTAACTTGTTCAGAACACAAATCCCTGCTGAATTCAGAGTTAGTGTATCAGGGACTGGAAATTGTCATTTTTAATGAAAGGAAACAACCCTCTGCCTCATTTGCAGCATGTATTTCACAAATTGTATTTGCATCCCACTTTTCTTCTGAAGAGTTGAAAGTAAACATATGTTCAAAGTCACTATTGGGTCATCAAAATAACTCCTGCTGGATAGGAAGGAGATTCCGTGGCTGTGTGTGGGGTCTCTTCAATAGATCTCAGCAACTTGAAACCATCTCCCTAATATGTCCTCTGTGTGCTAGAGCACATCATAACTCTTGGAGGAAAAATATATGCAGGAACACATAGCTGCATGAGAACTGGTGAAATTGCCAGTAAGGAATATGTCATTTTGAACTAGAATGCCATTAAAGACCTGAATCAATTATCAATAACATGTCACACCAAAGTTTACAAATAGTCCCCCACATGCCAAAGTCTACAAATAGTCAATAGATGAAATGAATGTGATCTCTTTTCCACAAATAATGTTTATTTTAGTGTTTAATCAACATTTTAATTTACAAGATAAACTAAAACTTCCTTTGTTTCTCCTCACCCCCGCTTCTCTTCATTCCATAGAATAAACAGTTCTAAACAATTAATTTTAAAATAGAAAAAGATTTAAAATGTTTTCCCGCTGAGAGAGAAATTTAAGAAAAATAATATTAAAGGATTGTGTTTGATTCATTCAATCTTGACCTTTCAGGGACTTGTTTAGTACCTCTATAAGTTTAAAACAGTCTGATGAAACTGTCATGAAAGATATCATTTCATCAAATAATTGCCACAGTGGGCACTATTGGTGACAAAACACAAACAGAAAGATAAATGTAAATAGTGAAGCTAAAAGATAAGGTGCTGGAGTTTCTGCTTCAAGTTCAGCCTGTTTCACAGAAAGATAAACAGTTGAGGCTGAAAATAGATAAAGAAGTTTTTCATTGGATGTGTGTGGTGGCTCTGTGTTTTGGTTTGGGCTTGATATAGTGATTTGGAAAAATGCCTGATGTATCTTGGACTGATTAAAAGTTTATCTCTTTCTACTCAGAGTTAAATCTGGAACAAACATCACTTGACTATCGTAGGAGATCCCCAGAAGGTTTAGTTATTTAACTTGGCCCAAACTGTATGAGAAGTCTTGTGGTGGGGATAACAGAAATGGATTTACCAGGAGTTTCAGGAGGGCAGCATCTTGAGATTGTTCCGTCCGGAAAAGAAGCACGTGAGACCGGGTTCCAACTAACAACTCTTTATTCGGTTAACAGCAACATAAACGGAACATTGGCCTAAGCCGCGGCAGCCCTATAATATGCGAGCTTGCCTACCGGCTGTCGCCATCGCACACTGATTTTAATCTTGCCGCCTTTGAGCAGCTCTTGCCATTGTCCTATATGAACCAGTCATTAACTGGCTTTTTGGCCAATCAAAATTGACTACTTGAACCTTCCAATGTTAGTACAGAACACCCCTCCCGCCTTTAGTTCATCCACGTGAGTGACGTAGTCGTGCAGGTAGTGGCTTTTCTGGTCCTAGTACACTGCACAGCTCATTCTCGCCTAGGACTTCAACGTTTGTCGAATCGCTGTCTCTCCAGGCCTAATCCCATGAACCGCCTGGAAGGTGAGTCCAGCTGCTCCCACCTGAGTATTCTCAGGCCGGTCGAAGTGTTCTGTCGCTCCCTCCCCGGTTCAACCGGCGGTTGAGCTGGCCTGGCTAGCACTTCCAGTCGGCTTCCCTTCGGTCAGAACTTCTTCCATGTCTCATCTAACCGTAAATCTCTTTTTGATGGTTAGATTTTCTGGTTGTGATTAATGCTCATTTCACACCTTTTATTTTATTTTATTTCCCCCCCTCCTAAGGTTTTGTTTTCATTGAAAATTTTATTGTTGAGTTGCACGGCTGTTTTGCCGCTCGAGTTGCAGAACCAAAGCTGGTCTATGTGCCACTCAATCTCTTCCATCATCCACGTTAGTCGAGACCAGGGGCCCTTTACCTTGTGTGATGGCTGGAAAAGCCAAAGGGGGCCCGTAAAATTCTTTGCAATAAGACCAAGGTTTTGCGGAATTTCAAAGGCCGTATCGAGTCAGGGTTCTCGCAAGTATAATTGGGTGCAACCTATCGCAAATTGATCTGCAGTTTTCTCCCCATTACATTCTGCGGACTCTTGTTAGTTGTGCTTAGCCGAGTGAATTTGTACGTAATAAGCGTTTAGCTGTCTTGACATCCCCATGCCCATTTTCTCAGGCCTTTTGTGACCGACCATCGCTCGGTCTACCATTCACCGCCGGTGGCCGTCGCGGTTGAGTGGCATGGCGAATACCCAAAGAGGCTAAGTATTGTTCGAATGTATTCGTAGTTGGGCTCATTGTCAGATACCAACAACAGGTAAACCCACGATTGCAAATAATTGGTTAGCTGTTTATAACAGCGTCGGTTGTTGTGGATGACATAGATGCGAGCTTCAAGCCAATTTGAATATGCATCCATCAACTATTAAACAATGTTATTGCCCCTAGTTGTCCCACAAACAATATGATTCGACGGTACCAAAGGGCCTCGTGGTCTTCCATCCCGTAGGGCTTGTGTGTGTGGGTGCCTAGCTCTCTGACACTGGCATGCTTTCGCAGGACCCAGCAGCGTTCAGGTTGTCCTTGTCTAACTCACGGGCCCACCAAAGAAAATAGGCTCCGTGGCCCAGCTTTTCATTTTAACCTTGATGCTGAGTGGCTCCCAAGGAACATCCGGTAACACCTCTTCTGTGGATGTGTGATGGGAAATCAAAACCACCCAATCCCCCACAACAAACACCACTTTTGTATTCGACAAGTTCATTGTCAGTCCGAAAAGGTTTAAAGTTTCAGTCTTTTGGGCCTTCCACCAGACTGTCCAACCCAAGTCAAAACCGTGGCAGTCATGGGTCTTTCGCCATGGCTCTGGCGACTCACCGCATCAATGAATTCAAGGCAGTTTTCTAGTTGTAGGGTGCGGAGGGGGGGGGGGGGGGGGGGGTGGAGGAGGGGTGGGGTGGGGGGTGGGGGGTCGGTGTGGGCGTGGGGGGGGTGGGGGTGCTGGAGCCAGGTCGTCCTCTACAGAGTAAACGGTGTTCTAATGCGTCTGCATGGGCGATTTGTATCCGGGTCGATGCAGCAAGGTAATATAATAGGGCAGCCTAGATATTCTTGATCCTATCCTCCAGCTACCATGGGAAGAAATGTTCGTGTGGGTTTATTCCAGCCAAAATCGCCTAGTAACGGTTTATGGTTCATCACAATGGGAATGTTCTTACATTATTCGGATATTCATGAGCGTCTTTACTCCGCGACGAATTTGCAAAGGCTTCTTTGTCTAGCTTGGCTATAGACCATCTCCACTCTTGGGAGAGCGTTTTCGAATAAAAAGTGACGAGTGCCTCTCTCCCATCAGTATTGGTGGCCTCAGTGATGAGCAACCTGTGAGCTACTGTAACGGTATAAGGTCCAGGTGGACCGCCAAGGGAGCTAGTTTCTTAATCGGTAAAACTGAATAAGAAGTGTGTCTGAGGTTTAGCAAGTCTTTTATATGTTTGAAAAGGCTCTTGTTTCTTTGTGACCCCAGGTCCAGACAGTTTTTGTGTACTAAGCAACCGGTGCAATTGTCAAGCAATCGTGCTTTTTGTGTGGGTATAATATCATTGCACTAGGAGAATTGATCAGACCCAAACGTATATGCAGCAAGCTGGTAAGGCCATTTCTATTTCTAGGTCTGGGTGCGTTTTAATTCTTCTGCGAGCCTGTATTGTTGCTTCTTGTTTTCGAGGACTTGAAAGGATTTAACTTTTGTTTTCTTCAATGTGCATAAGTTATTCAGTAGCAAAAATTTCGGGAGAGCTCGGTCTAGACCTTGATGCCACGGACTGTTGAGGCAATTTTTTTTTTCTTTTTTTTTTTTTAACTTTTTTCAGGGCCGGATTCTCTGGAATTTCGGGTTAGCAACTCAGCTTTCTAGTTATCTAGCTTCTTAATCTGCGCGATACAATCGATTTTTTCGGGCTGAATAGGATTGTCCATTCAAAGATATCTGTGAAACAACTCCTTTTTATTCCGTAATGGGCATTCGCATGAGGCTTGGAAGATGCCCTGGGTCAACGCTCACTCCAAATTGAAGTCTGGTTACATTTTGAACACCCCTTCTTCTGCGTTACTATTGTTTGTGCCCGGTCATTATGAGGGTCTTACTGGAATTGCTGATACGCTGGCCAAATCGAGTTTAGCAAAAAATTCCTCCCCATAGTAGTGCAGTCAGTATGCCACTACTGTCTGATCGTTTTCTGGATATGCGACTTGCGTAAGCGTGGTTTCAGGGAGCCTTGTACTCCACAGGATCGGTGTCGCACAGACCCATCTGGGTTTTACAGGTGTTACTATTGGTGTCTCCCACTGGCGTGGTCAATTGGTTCTATTACCTCCTTTGCAATCAATTTATTATACATAGTCATCGTAATTTTTAGGGAGTTTCTAATGCCAAGGGAGCCGGTCTGGCTCTTTGAGTCTTCTCTAGTGCTATTTGGGATCCTAGGCTGAAAGATACTTGGGGTTCCCTAGGTAACCTGCCGTAAGCTCGTTCTCGTCGAAGACGTCCTTGGAATTTCGGTTGCTAGTGCAACGTCTACTTCACCAAAACTCAGCTCGCGAACTATTCGTTCACCTCCGGTGTCATCCCCGATGTGCAATGGCACGACAACTCATCGACATGCCCAAGAAGGCTGGATGATTCTCGGTATGACTACTACGTCGAATGGCAGATTCAGCGTGTTGTTTGTAAAGTTACCTTTGAAGTATCTACAGACCTTAACCACTCGGGAATCTATTTTCCTACAGGTAACTTTAAGCATAATTTTTGTTTTTTGAGTTTCGTTTTGTCTATGTTTTGGAATCAGACGTCTAATTGTCGTATCCAAGAACACCCATTGATAAAAACTTCCTGAGTTGAGACCCATTCCACAAGGGCTCCTTCAATGACACTCGACAATTCTGAAATCTGTTTTACCCGCATTTGCATGTCTGTTGCCTCTCAATGAGCTCGACAGGTCTGATGTGTTGTTTTTTTCGGTTTGCTGTTCCCTTGTAATGCATGCGATTTTCCTGTCGGTTGCCTCGAGTTCGGTTCTTGGTAGGAAATTCCGTGTCTGCTAGGGCTGCTGTGTCCTTCTTCCGAAGTTCCCAGAACTCTTTTGATATGTCCCCTCTTTTTGCGAAGCCCGAAGATAGCATCAAGAACTGCACTCAGCTCGGGCAGTGGTTTCCTCCGCAAACCAGCGCATTCCCGCCAATTTTCTTCCTTTCACACCTTTTTTTGTTTGCGCGTAAAGCGGTGGGACCTCATCGTCATCTGTCATCCAGTGTCTGATACTCGGTCCTAGGTCTCAGCTGAGTGTGTATTTGTGGCAGCTCACACTTTCTCCTCCGGTTGAGATATTTCTCTTTCGCAGGGTTGTCATATCAGCCAGCTGCGCGTTCATCATCTTCATTGTGCCGTCGCTGATTTCTTTTGCATGCTTCCACGCGGTTTGCTTCCGGCACATTGCCTCTGTCACCTTCTCATGTTAGGTCTGTTTATAAGCAGTCTGCCTTATGAACAGGTAGAGCCCGCTAATGATCTCCATAAAGAAACAGACATTCTCACATTGGCCATCGTCCATGATCTTCTGGAATCTTCACAGCTACCGTCAATCATGGACAAGAAGCTGCCACGAATCAAGCATCGGTTTCGTCTATCCCCTGTGGTCTCTCTTTATAAAATTCAATTGATCTCTTTGATTGAGGTTTGAGACAAGCCCCCTGGCACTAGTGAGCTCTTTCAGCGATCGTTAAGTTTCAGACCAGGTCATCTGGTTTCCCAATTTCTGGCTTCGCTATGCCTTCAACCATCTTAATACGTCCTCTGCCCGCAATGTGTTTAGAGAAGCCCTGCTTTGATGATCAGGACAATTTCTTCCATCTTGCTTTGCTCATCCGAGAACATCAGGAACTGTTGATCCAATTAAAAACGTTCCAGTCTTCTTCACTTTGGATTGAATGGTGCGCGGGCGGCGTGCTCATGTATATTACCAGCCATCTCGTATCTAGCATGTTCTCTCACCACGTTGCTTGGTCTCTGCTTCAGGATGATCCCACCCTCAATCACCAAGTGTTCTGTCCGGAAAAGAAGCGTGTGAGACCGGTTCCAACTATCAACTCTTTATTCGTTAACAGCAACAGTAACGGAACATTGGTCCAGCCGCGGCAGCCCTTTATATACGAGCTTTGCCTGCCGAGCGTTGTAGCATGAATTCAATTTAATCTTGCTGCCTTTGAGCGGCCTTCTTGGATTGGTTCCTAATGAACCAATCCACTACTGGCCTTTTTGGCCAATCAGAATTGACTACTTGGAACCTTCCAAGTTATACACAACAGAGATCATATTGCTGAAATTTGGCAACCAAACTTCATCAGTGTGATTAATAATTAATGCACTACCTGACTCTGTAGTTACATCCTCAAACCCCCACTCCTTTAACCTCAAACTATCCACCATTGATCTCACTCCATTCCTAAGAGGTCTGTAAGGGGCATGCATAAGTGCACCATCGTCCCTGTCCTATTGTCCCCATTTAATTGTACTTATTTTCTGTATTCTTATTCATGTTTATACTTATACCTATTATTTTGTAAGTGATTGACAAATCAAATAAATAAAATAAAATTTTTTTTAATAATAATAGATTCACTACCACTAACATTGGTAGTTATTGTACTGATTCCTCTGTCAACAATGTTGAACATGTCAGCCCGTGGCAATCAAACATGTCTGCCAGGTTATCACACCTCTTTTACATGAACAATCTCAAAATGTGTGAAAAAAACACCCTGTGAAATAGTATTGCTGCTCAGCACTGTCGTATATTCAGCCAAGATATTGCAATGGACAGATGTGTCACAGTGAAAACTGGAGGAATCAAGTTTCTCTCTGGAAATAACATGAAGGTTCTACTTGAAGATGATTGCTACAAATATCTGGGCATCCTTCAAGCTGTGAATATCAAGGAGAAAATTAGAAGTGAATAGATTAAGAGAATGAAGAAGTCCAAAGTCAGGGAAGGAAATATCATCAAGGCAATTAACACCTGGGCAATTTCAGTCATTAGATACACATCTGGATTAATGGACTGGACTCAAGCAGAACTAAAGGCCCTGGATCGGAAGACCAGAAAAATAATGAGAATGAATCATGCCCTTCACCCATGTGGTAATGTTGATAGAACTACTTACCAAGGCAAACAGGTAGATATGGAATGCTGCAAGTACATCAGATAGTTAAAGAAGAAGAAATGGCTTTGGAAGAATATCAGAGGAGACAGTGAAGAAGATACACTGAAGCTAGTATACCATGAAGGCTTACTCAGTACTTTGGACATTCTCTATTTTGTCTTCCTGATTAATGTCGGAGTTCTCCCAAAGAGACTTTGTTCTTTGGCTTCCAGAAGTTTTTTGTTTTATAGGAAATAAAATTTCACTTCATGCATTCTTTTAGCTTCTTGATTTTTACTCCTTTTCTTTCTTCTTGCTCCACATATTTTACTGATTGTTGTTATTAGCTGCCCTGAGCAATGTGTTAGTATTAGAAGGAGAGAATATAAACTTAAGCATTCCTATAAATATACAGGCATCATCAATCTTTCTGAGGGGACAAAATCTGAATGGATGAAATTTGAAAGAATTGGGTGTCTGTTGATGACATCATCTTAAAATATTTTTTTAAAAAAACACAGAAAGTCCTTTTAACTGTTTTGACATATTAAATAGAATTAAATTGTATTTGCAGCTGAAGTTGCCACATGTGTGAAATACAGTTTGCACATTTCTGATTGATGGGTTGCACAGGAATTTGGTGCAATGTTTTTCAGTTTTAGAGTAGTGTGTGGATGTTTTGTTCCTCAGCCCTACTCTTTACTGGACAGTGTAATGATGACTTTTGAGAAGAAACTTGCCAAGTTACACACAGATTTTATGCATTAAAATTTAGATGATGGGTAGGAAATAAGCACTAGATTGTTTCAATCTATACATGCCATTATTCAAAAATTAGCCTATAAGATGTCATAATGTTTTTTTGTCATCTTACCAGTATTCTAAACCAGCAAAAATAACAGTAGGGTTTAATATGATCTTAATGCCCTTTTCTAGGCTCCACTGTTTCGGGTCAAAATAATACTTGCTTGTATTTTGAAATGTACCAATTCAGTCTCAGAAATTGGTTTTGCCTGAGATATTATAGCAAGCTGTAAACATACCCAGTTTGAGATAAAAATTAGTTTAGGTTATCGCAATGCACAATGCTTCCACTTAGAAAACAATTATCCCCCTCTTCCCTACTCCCAATAAAACCAATTGTATGGGTTCCACAGTGATTTCATAATGTAAGGAAACTTCATAATGTGTCAAGAAATCTTCATTTCCCAGTAGCCTAGTATAGCCATGTAGCACATGAGGCAAAGTATATTGGGAAAATTCCTTTTTGCTTCAGTGAGGTAGCCATTTAACTTGGAAAGCTCAAATTAAATAAGTGCAAATAGCTTATTTGCTATTTCTAGTGCAAATAGCTATATAAAAAACCCCTCACCTCTGTGGGACAGGTAATGTTTTTGCATTTCTCTCTGGTGAAACTAATCAAAACATAATCTTAATAAGCGATCTATCTGTGCATCTGCATGACAGACTGAAAGGCTCATGAAAGAACAAAGGTTGTTCCTGGGTCCAAACATGTGCCAAAGAGCCAAAGAATGATTCTGTACTTTCAATATTCATTGGAGTCAGAGGAGGAATGAGCAAGGCTTATGGGACAACTTAGAATGAAGCAACCTAAGGAATGGGATGGGATGGGACAGAACAGAACAGAATCAGAGGTGGTATTCAGCAGGTTCTGACCAGTTCTGGAGAACCAGTAGTGGAAATTTTGAGTAGTTCAGAGAACCAGCAAATATCACCTCTGACTGAAGATTTTACATCCTTGCCCTGCCATGCCCACCAAGCCACAGCCACAGAACCGGTAGTAAAAAAATTTGAATCCCACCACTGAACAGAATAGAATAGAATTTTTATTGGCCAAGTATGAATAGTTAATCTTGAGATTTAATAGATAATTCTTAACAAAAAGAAAGAGAGAAACTGATCGTTTTCCTCTGCAGTTAGAAGATGCACCTTCATTTGTTTGAGATAGGTAGCTATATCAATTGAAATGCATGAATAAATAAAATGACATTTTCTTCATTAGCTCATTTATAAACTTCTGTGATATTTAATTCTGAAAAATGAGAATAAAAAATTTACTTCCTGGGTATGTTGGAGAGATCCTATAGCCCAAACATACCATTATATGATTCATTAACACAGGGGAAAATAAACATGCCCTTGATTTGGAATACTAATAAGATAAAATTAAAAAAACTTTATAAATCATTGACTAACAATAATTAAATAAAATAGCAAAAAGCCAACAAAAATAGATTTTTAGCAGACCAAATTTAAACAGGAAATCCAAATAGATATGTTATAAATATTTCAACAAAATTAGTTCACAGGCATTAGCAGACATTTTACCCCTCCTGGCCCAGGAACAGAGTCATGCCTTTAGGGTCTTGCAAAAGCCAACAGAATCAAGACTAATCTGATCTCCAGGGATTACCCCAAATGCTATTTTATTTTCTCTAATTTACAATAGATTTGTTTCGTAAAAAATAGTTTTAACCATTGCTTAATGCTGGGACATCAAGGGGACACAAAAGAGGTATGAATACCAAGATATATTAGAATATAATGCAACAAAACCAAAATTAATATTTCATGTTTTATTAGTCTTTTTTTTTTAAACTACAGTAATGGAGTTCAACTAATTCCTAACCAACTCTTAAGAAAGCAGCAGGATAGAAATATAGAAAAATGACAGCACAGGGAACACTAATGTTGGAGGGATAACCAGAGCAGGAATTAATACTGTCTTTTTCCAGATGCTGTCGCAAATTCAGAATTGCCCTTTCTTCTGGGAACTACTGCAAAACAATGAAGTCCATTTTGTTTAAATTGCTGTTACAATCTTGTCCAAAAAATCCATGTGGAAATGTTATTGGATGTTAATTACCGTGATTTGGTGCCTATGCATCAAGAACTAATTCCATTTATTTCTCTTTTTCCTTTCTGGCTTGTTTGTTGCTGCCTTCCTGTTCCCCGGGGCTTTCCACAGTGGCAGACTATTTCTCTGACCGTCATCGAAAAAGTTCAGATAGCAGCAGCCATCTTGGGTTCCCTTTTCCTTATCGCCAGTATCTCGTGGCTTATCTGGTCAACTTTCAGTCCGTCTGCTAAGTGGCAGCGCCAAGACCTGCTCTTCCAGATCTGTTATGGGATGTATGGCTTCATGGACATTGTCTGTATAGGTGGGTGAATGAATCTCTCAAAGTACGGGAAGTAGCCAAAGGAATATTTGACTCTAAACAGTTCCTGGGGGAGAGCAATTGCTACTTCTCTTCTTGATAGGGTGTAAAGGAGAAAGTAGAAGCAAAGGTGGTTTTCTTAGAGCTAACTAAAATATGTGAATTAAAATAGACTAACTAACCCCTCTGCTACATGGTAACACTTCTTGTCAACCATTGTAAGCCATCTAAAGCTCTTCCCCAGTATGAGATTAAACTTAACTTTATTAATTCAGAATCAAAGTGGATAGACTCTAGTGGTTGGAATAGCCTGTAGTTTCTCTCTTAAACTCCATAAAATAAGGTATAAAATAGTGAAGATTCAAAGCTGTGGTTATTCTCATTTACACTCCTATCTTTATACACAGAAAAGCTTAAATACGTTTGCTTTGGTTGGGGAGAATGTACTTTTTAATTTCTGATGTTTTAGACATCAGACTGTTTATAGAAGTCAGAATGAATCCAATGATATTTGATGCTGGGAATCAAAATTCTGTTCTATTCTGCAGGGCTAGTTAAGGAGAGCTTTAATTTTATTCTTCAGCATTTTTACAAGTGCAAGTTTTGATATTGTCCTGGATGGCATAATCAAAGCGCAGTCTATTCCGATTCTTAAGATTACTGTATGTCCTCTGTGCAGGAACATGTCCTCTCTCTGCTGAGGACATGTTTTTCTGCAAAAGAGAAGTTTAACTCTATGGCTGGGTTCACTGGGTTTGTTAACCTTCCTTTTTTTTTTTTTTTTACAAATTTTTATTAGTTTTCATAAATAAACATACACAAAACACAAGACATCAAAACATAAAACTTCTTTTGGGAAAGTGCTTAGTCCCGGGTTACATCTTTTTATACAGACATAGATTCAAAATTCATGCTCACTTTTATCCCAATTTCATAGTCTCATCTTACCATTCTACATTTTCTATATAGCTTCTCCCCTCTTTTCATTCCTCTAATTCTATTTTATTTATTTCAGCTCAATTTCAATCATTATACATATTTCTTTTGTCTCTTCTGTTTCAATTTCTGTTATCTTTCTCATTAACACAATATTTCTCCTGTAATCACTGATTGAAGTTGATGCCTTTTGAATCTTTCCCCTAATTTTAACACTTAAAATAATATATACTTTTCATTCTTATTCTACTTAGTACATTCCAAAGCTACTTACTATATTATAAAATAAAATAAAGAAAATAATAAGTTTCTAATATAATTACAACAATAATCCATAGCAATATTAAACTCTGTTATCAAATTCCAGTTTTCTAACATTATTTCAAGTATAATAAAAATAATATAATCTTATGTATTTTTGCAGTCTCTTTTTTTCATCATAATTTTACCCACTATTCTAAATAAATCTTGTTTCTTTACATCTTATTTTTAACCTTTATAACTTCTCTTCTCTTTTTCCCTTCCTTTCTTCTTCTATTTTCAGTTTTTCTATTCATCTTTTCTCATTAACACAAAGTTTCTTCCTGTAATCACAGATTGAAATATAATACCTTTTAAATCTTTCCCCTAAGTTTAACACTTAGAATAATATATACCTTTCATTCTGATTCTACTTAGTGCATTCTTTGAAGTTGCTTAGTATATTATTAAATAGAAAAGAATAAAAAGTTTAAATATGATTAAACAATAATCCATAGCAAATTAAACTGTATTATTTAAATCCAATTTTCTAACATTATTTCAAATATAAATACAACAATGCAGAATCTTGCGTATTGTTTCTTTTTTAATTATATTTTTACACAGTATCACTAAATAGATCTTGTTTCTTTACATCTGTTTTAAACCTTAATAACTTCTCTTCCCTTTGTCCCTTTCTTTCCTCTCCAATCCTGCCTTTACCCCCTTGTCTCCAAGTATATCTTTTATCTGTTCTATTTCAATTTTGCTATTTGTCTTTTCTCTTTTAACACAAAATTCTCCTGTAATTACAAATTTAAGTGATGACATCTTTAAATCTTTCCCCTAGATTTAAATTAAATTAAAATTAAAAATAGTTTAAAAATAATATATACTTTTCATTCTGTGTCTGCTTAGTACATTCCTGAAACTACCTTACTGTATTATAAAATAAAAAAGAATAATAAGTTTATTCATATAGTTAAAAACAAATAATCCATCAACAAATTAAGCTCAAATTATTAAATCCAATTTTCTAAACATAATTTCAAATATAAAAACAACAATACCAATCTTACTGTACTTTGGCAAATTCTCTTTTTTTAATCATATTTTTACCCACTATCTCTGAATAGATCTTGTTTCTTTACATCTTTGTTTTCAACATTTGTTAACTTCTCTTCCCTTTTTCCCTTCCTTTCTTCTCAATCCTGTCTTTTTACCCCCTTGTCTCTTAATCTCCACCTTCTTGATCTCCACTTTTTCTGTAATCTCTCTTTCTGTTGCTCTTCTAACATTATATCGATTTTTCATCTTATTTTTCCTTTTGTTGTTTTTTTTAAATCTTAAATTCTCCATTCTCTTTCCCTTCTTTCCCTTTTCTTCCCCAGCTAAAATTTGTTTGTTCATTAAAGATGGCTTCTTCGTTCATTCCCAATCTTCTATGTTCTTTAGTTTCTGGTAAGTAAAATCGCCATTTCTAAAAAAGGGAAAACAGATACAGAGAATCCATCGCTTCTTTGGTTCTCTTCTTTTAGCTTTTTATTCAATTTTCAGTTCATCAACAAGTAGTGCCATTGTAAAAAAGTTTTTTTAAACAACCCAAATATTTTTATGCTTTTCAAATAGTAATTTCCCAAAAAGTCCCAAAGTCCACCAAGCAATCAAAATACAACACAGTCTGTTTCATTTAGCACTTTCTCTTTTTATATTTTCTCTTCCTGGGGTTATAGTTCCAAGTTATAAAGCTCCAGTTGAAATATACCTTTTAGAAGTTTTGTTACAATTTCACTCAATCTTGTAAATTTCCAGAGCAGCCTCCTCCAAGAAAATCTTAGATGTTAGTTCTTTCCCTCTCCTTTCCCACTTATAGCAAAAAAAAATTTTTTTTTCAATGCTCAGAAATCTTTATTGTCCCCTTAGCTTCAATTTTCAATTTAATTACCTTCTGATGCCAAAATGGGCTTTTTCCGATTTCTCCATTCATTTGTTATCACCGAAGGAAGGAGAATGATAAAAAACAAACTTTCCCTTTTTACTTTCATTCGCTGCTTCTTCCGTCTTCATAGGAACGATGTATCTTTAATAATACTTTAAAAGTCCAGGGGCATTTAGGTATTACTTGTCATCCCAGTTAGTTCAAAAACTTTCACTTTCTCAGCTTCCCCTGCAACATTCTTATCCAGATGAAAGCTTCTTTGTGGCGGCCATTACTGACCGCGCCGCTCGCACCACTTTTGGAAAAGAGGAGTTAAGCCAGCTGAGGGAGGGGGGTGTGTGATGATTCCCCTGAACTCCTGCCTGAGTCTCCCCTGTCTTCAGTTACCTCTACAGGGTAACTATAGCCCCCAAATCCAGCTGGATCGGGGGCACTCCAGCAGTGAGCGCAGCAGGAACCGCGCACGATCACGGATTCCTGCCACCGCCAAAGCCTTACAAACCGGAACTCCCATTAACCTTCCTTTTTTATATATGATGGTTAATACCATTTGAACTGAATGACTGGCTTCACATATTACAGGTAGTTCTTGACTTATAACCATAATTGAGCCCAGAATTATGGTCATATTGGGGTGGTCATTAAGCAGATTATCATGTGACTATGTCTGATTTTATTACCTTTTTTGTGACGGTCATGAAGCAAATGCCATATTCATTAAATGAGTTTGTTTTCCTCAGTGTGTCTTTTTTTTCAGGAAACCGGAAGTAAACTAGCAAAAAACACTGAAAATTATGTGATGTTGCAATCAGCCAAACTGGTTGCCAAGTGCCCAAAATGCAATCATGTAATTTCTGGGGGAGGCGTGGCCCTCAAAACTTTGAAAAAGTGTCTCAAGAACTCTAGAGATTGTAACTTTGAATGGTTGCTAAGCAATCAGTCATTAAGTGAGGACTACTGCATACCATGGTGAACTGAAACAAACCACATTTAAGCTAGTATAGTTGCATGTGTCTAACCATTTTGTTGCAAATTAATATCTAACAACTATCTTTCTTTTTGGGAGCCTAGAGGTCATGGAATTACTAGCAATAGCAATAGCACTTAAACTTATTTACCGCTCCATAACAGCACTCTCTGGGCAGTTTACAATGCCAGCATCTTGCCCCAACAAGGCCACACCTGCAATACTGCATCCAGTTTTGGTCACCACGTTACAAAAAAGATGTTGACTCTGGAAAACGTGCAAAGAAGAGCAACTAAGATGATTAAAGGGCTGGAGACTGAAACATATGAAGAACTGTTGCAGAAATTGAGCTTGGCTAGTCTAGAGAAAAGAAGGACTAGTGGTGACATGATAGCAGTATTCCAGTATTTGAGAGGTTGCCACAAAGAGGAGAGGTTAACTTATTTACCAAAGCACCTATAGGCAGCATAGAAGCAATGGATGGAAACTAATCAAGGACAGAAGCAACCTGGTATTAATGAGAAACTTCCTAACAGTGAGAACAATTAACCAGTGGAAGAGCTTACCTTCAGAAGTTGTAGCTACTTCATCACTGGAAGTTTTTAAGAAGAGACTGGGCAGTCACTTGTCTCCTGCTTGAGCAGGGAGCTGGATTAGAAGACCTCCAAGGTCCCTTCCAGTTCTATTCTGATTGGCTGAATTCTCATTTTATGGACCTGGAAAGGATGGCAGGCTGAATCATCTTTGAGCCCTGTCAGGATCAAACTACAGGCTGTAGGCAGAGTCAGCCTACAATACTGCATTCTAACCACTGCGCCATAGTGGCTCTCCATTAAGAAAGCTACCGCAAAAGGCAGGAACAACTAACACTTTGGGCAAACACAGAATTCCAAGAGACAACATATAAGATTGTATTACCTCCTATTCTCGTGTATAAAAGCTGATTTAGCAAACAGTCGGGTCTTCTTGCAATGGTGGCAAGTGTTTTTCATGGAGGTGAGATTAATTTTGAAGGGTATCAGATAGGTGCACAGCTGAACTTTTCTCCTTCATCTGCTGCCCATCACAGACTATTTGAGGTGATTCGCCCATTTGGCAACATGGCAGCCTCATGGAGGAGGAGGAGGAGGAGGAGGAGGAGGAGGAGGAGGTCTTTCCAATGGTTCTCAGGGAATGAAAAGAGGCAAAACTGTAGTGTTTATGTGATTGCTGATAGGAACACAGAGGAGGTAAGTGGGTAGCTAATGGCTGTCAGGAAGTTACATGATTAACATAACTTTGATAAAGAAGAAAAGGCTGGAAGGAACTGGTTAGCTCATCTGTCAGCAGGAAGTAAACATTCTCCTTTCATCCATGAGTTGGATGCCATAGGAGCAAAATAAGCCAGCACTTAATTGGAGGGGGGCAGAAAATAGGTATGTTCTGATTGCATTTAAGAACTGGGTGTGATTTCTTAATTTCCGCTTCATTTGATTGCAACCTTTATGTGTTTTCCAAAGAACATTGAAAATTGGATCATGCACTAAAGTTTTATCTGGCACAGAGATGCAGTGGAAAGTTGTTCACTGTTTTTTTTTAATTTATCACAAACTGCTTATAGATAAGATAATATTTTAAGGAAAAAAAACCCCGAGATTCTGCACCCCGAAATTCTGTTCCATTTATAGTTGCCAGAAAAGGAATCCTTCTAGCAAGGTATTTTAATTTGAAGTTATAGTTCATTGCTTCTGCTTTTAATTCCAGGAAGTATAAAATATGCATGGCTGTTTCCCAAAGGACAAAGGATTTTGGAAATGTGAGATATCAAGGCTAAGTGTTTAGCAGGCTAGCATGCAAAAAATTAATAGCAGCGTAAAGAAAAACTGGGAATATATGCTACTCTCATACTGCCAAGATCTGGGACATGCATTTCTGAATAGTTTGTTTGTTTTTCTAATCTGAATGATTTATATACAAAAAGGAGAAGAATTGGGAGTTTAGAAAGTCTCAAGCAGTAGGCACAATCTCATTTGGTCAGCAGGACCGTTGCTTCATGCCAGCATTAGGAAGACCTAGGAAATGATTGTGATGCTGCCTGGGCATATAACAGGTAACCTACCTTCTTAGAGTAGTCTCAAGACATCCAAGAGATGAGATGTAGAATATAAAAGGCTCAGCAGTGACCTCAGGGTGAACATGGGGGTCCAACTGTCTGACGAAAGCAACATTGCACTCCTGTAAGGGTGTCAAACTCAAGGCCCAGGAGCCAGATCTGGCCTGGGGGGTGCTTAGATCTTGCCCATAGGGCCACCCTGGAAACAGTGAAGGACTGGCCTGCGGTGCCTTTGCCAGTGAAAATGGAGCTCAGGAGGGCTGCACATGGGTCAAAGGGTTGGAGGAGGCTGTCAAAGCCAAAACCAGATCTCAGGAGCCCATTTTCTCTGGCCACAGGCACCCCCAACAGAAGTGACTTTGAGCTGGCCATATCCACCCACCCCAGCTCCCCGAGGTCAAACACAACCCTGATGTGACCCTCAATGAAATCAAGTTTGACACCCCTGCACTATTGCAACCCAAGACCTAGTCCTTTGTGTAGTGATCTTGCACACATGTGAAAAAATGGCAAGCATGAATTACAACACTGCTTTCACGGTATTGACAAAAGCAGATAGAACTGCAAACTCCCATGTGCAGTCTGTTTCAACTAGAAAACTCTTTTGACCAACCACACTCATTGTCCTCAATGGAAGTATATCTTCATGGAAGGAAGTATGCAGTGAGATACCCCAAGGCTGTTTTAGGCTCAATACTCTTCAATATCTTCATCAATGATTTGGATAAGGGGATAGATGGGGAACTCATCAAATTTGTAGATGACTCCAAGTTAGCAGGAATAGTCAACACTCCAGAAGATAGGCTTAAGATGCAGAAGAATCTTGACAGACTTGAGCATTGGGCACTATCTACCAAAATGAACTTCAACTGTGAAAAAAGTAAGGTTCTACATTTAGGCAAGAAAAACAAAATGTGCAGATACAGTCTATGTGGTACCTTGCTCAACAGTAGTAACTGTGAGAAGGATCTTGGAGTCCTAGTGGACAACCATTTAAATATGACCCAGCAGTGTGCAGCAGCTTCCAAAAAAGCCAACACAGTTCTAGGCTGCATAATCAGAGGAATAGAATCATGATCATGGGAAGTGTTAATACCACTTTATAATGCCTTAGTAAGGCCACACTTGGAATACTGCATCCAGTTTTGGTTGCCATAATGTAAAAAAGATGTGGAGATTCTAAAAAGAGTGTCGAGAAGAGCAACAAAAATGATAAGGGGACTGGAGGCTAAAACATGAAGAACAGTTGCAGGAATTGGGTATGTCTTTGATGAAAAGAAGGACTAGGGGTGACATGATAGTAGTGTTCCAATATCTCAGGGGCTGCCACAAAACACCTGAGGCCAGGACAAGAAGCAATGGGTGGAAGGTAATCAAGGAGAGAAGCAATTTAGAACTAAGGAGAAATTTCCTGACAGTTAGAACCATTAATCAGTACAACAACTTGTCTCTAGAAGTTGTAAATGCTGCAACACTGGAAGTTTTTAAGACGAGATTGGATAGCCATTTGTCTGAAATGGTCTAGGGTTTCCTGTTAGGTGGGGAGTTGGATTAAAAGACCACCAAGATCCCTTCCAACTCTGTTATTCTATTCTACTCTATTTTTAGCTTCTCACATGCCTACATCATGTACCTGGGAACCTGAGAACCCTGTATGAAAGATGGTTCCCACGTGACAAGCTAATCTTTCTGTTCAGCAAGTTGCACATCCAATTGGGTCCTGTCACTCAAAAGTAGAAAATTATGGAAGTGAGTGATTGCCTTGTTGCCTTAGTAATGGAAATAAATGTCTATTCTCTCCAACCACAAAGCAGTAACAGATTGGGAAGGAAATGCCTGTAAATACGTTTGGAGCAAATAGTGCATGAAATAGAAAGGTGGGGTTTCCCCCCCCCCCTAAAATGCATCATCTTAAATAACAAAATGTGCAGTGAAAAATTGTGGCACATCATGGAACCACCCCAGTTGAGAACCTTTTGTGAAAGAACATTGCCAGATGAGAGCTTACACACTGGCTCGCTCAATTTGTGACACGCTTAAGAGGATATTGTATGGCAAGAAAGTTAAGCACAGGCATCTTTTTGGAGGAAGAAGGTATATTGGAATGCAGTTGCTGAAGTTGTCACAAATCTTTCCCTAAAGTGCCTGTCATAGGCATAAACTGTAGAGAGCAAAGATCCTTCTCAGTGTAGCCAATTTGTCCCTAATGAACAAAGTCGGGAAATAGATCTTCCTCTCTACAAATCATGCCCATCACAGATATCCTCAGGCAAGTGTTTCTGACAATTGTATCACTACATACCATTTTTAGAGCATATCCATATTTACCATTTAAGTTGCTGTTCTCTAGGCTCATACTGGCTTCAGAAATAACAAAATAACAGAGTTGGAAAGGTCCTTGGAGGTCTTCTAGCCCAACTCCCTGCTCAAACAGGAGACCCTACTATTCCGGACAAAATGGCCATCCAGTCTCTTCTTGAAAACCTACACTGACCGAGCACCTACAACTTCTGGAGGCAAACTGTTCCACTGATTAATTGTTCTGTCAGGAAATTTTACCTTAGTTCTAGGTTGGTTGTCTCATTCTTCATACGGACATTTGACCAAAGCCTCTTCCAGATAGGCTGGAGGAATATCTACAAAGATCCTTCCACAAGGCTCTCCTGACTATCAGATGGTGCTTGTCTCTCTATCACAATCCTGACAGGTTTCTCTGCTGAACTCTAAGCCATTTTTAAAAATTCCAGTCTGGTCTGAAATACTCTGGTGGCACCTTGCAAGGTATTTAGTCTATGAGCAGCCATCCCTCCCATTGGACTGGTAGTTTCTGTGTGCTCTCTACCTTTCAATGGTCAGTTGCTTTCCTCCTTAAGGACAGGTCTTGCTGGTCACAAATATAAAATGCATCTATTTCAGGGGCATCAAACTCAAGGCCTGGGGGATGGATCCAGCCTGTGGGATGCTTAGATCTGGCCCACAGGGCCACCCTGGAAACAACAAAGGACTGGCCCGGATTGCCTCTTCCAGGAAAAATGGAGCTTGGGAGGGAGGGCTGCAGGCAGACCTCCTGAACTCCATTTTCCCTGGCAAAGGGTTGTAGGTGGCCATTGCAGCCGAAAATGAAGCTTAGGAGTCCATTTTCATGGGCAGAGCACTTGGGCCACCACAGCTGCCCCCAACACAAGTGACATCGAGCTAACCAACCCACCTGGACATATTCATCTGGGTTCCCTAATATCAAACACAACCCTGATGCGGCCCTCAGTGAAATTGAGTTTGACACCCCTGATCTATTTGATATATATACCATACAACATGTATGTATGTATGTAAAGTTAAATTGAATATATGTGTACCAAGAATCAAAATTCATACACTGTATAGCCAGGGATAACAAACAGCGATACAAATAATACTTTCTTCCTGTTCTGTTCCTTTGTCGTGTTTTTAAACCTCCCCTCTCCTTATGAGGAATGCTCAAATAGCAGGATAACTATAATTTTTGTCTCGTTAGTAGAAGGGGGGCTGATTCAAAATCTGACAGTATTCTTAATAACTTTTTCCCCCTTAGCTTCCTTCTTTCCCCTGTATTTTCTTTATTAAGAAAAAAGATGTACTGGTGCATTGATTCACTATTTTTCCAGCCATATGAAGCAGAAGGGTTTCACCTACAGCTCCCAAATAGACCCAGTAATCTAGTCTTCTTTCTACAGCAAAGCAGTCTGTGTATTATTGGTCTTCTGACATGCTTCCAGAAACTAAAGCATGCTATCCCAAGGGAGAAAGAGCACTCAAGGTGACACAACTCAGTAAAGCATAAGGTGTTTGAGAGTTGGACCATAAATTAACCCTGTAGCTAGGTTGACAAGACTGGGAGATTAACAGAAGACAGAACTTTTCTGCCCTCAGAAACAATTCCCTGCCTCTGGCAATGAAGCAATTAAACAGACCTGAATGGAATAGAACTAAATAAGTTGTCAGGTTGAGCAAATGAGGTAAACCTCATTGACAACTTACTTTGATTAGACAACTTACTGCATCCAGTTGTGGTCAGCACAATAAATAAAAAAAAAGGTCTTGAGATTCTGGAAAGTGCAAAAAAGAGCAACAAATATAATTAGGGGACTGGAGACTAAAACATATGAAGAACAGTTGCAGGAATCAGGTATGTCTAATCTAGTGAAAAGAAGGACTACAGGAGACATAATAGCAGCATTTCAATATTGAGGGGCTGCTGCAAAGAAGAAGGGGTCAACCCATTTTCCAAAGCACAAGAAGGCAAGACAAGGCAACAATGGATGGAAACTAAACAAGGAGAGAAGCAATCTAGAACTAAGGATAATTTTCCTGATAGAACAATTAACCAGTGGAATGACTTGCCCTCAGAAGTTATGGATGCTCCATCACCAGAGGTTTTTAAAAAGATATTGGACAACTATTTTTCTGAAATGGTATAAGGTCTTCTCTCAAGCAGGGGGTTGGACTAGAAGGTCTCCAAGGTCCCTTCCAATTTTGTTATTCTATGCTCTTCTATGTTTTTCTATGTTATTCCTTTCCTCATGCAGACTCATGGAACAGTGAAGACCTGAGATTTCTAATGATGAGACCCCAATGGGTATCAGTTCTGGAGAATGCTACCCTTATGTCTCAAGTCTTGGTTGTTGTTATTGTTTAATTGTTGCAGATTGTTTTAATTAAAAAAGCAAAGTAGCCTGCTGGCAAGTAAAACAGCCACTTCAGGAATTATTTTGATTTCCATTATTGCCTTCGGATTGAATCTCAGTCTTATAAGCATTTGTAGAAAATAAGAAATTCATTGTAAGCTGCTCAGAGTTGCTTTGGATAGTGTGCTGGGCAGCATACATATTTAATAAAATAAATAAATAAGAGGTAAATAAGAATGAGGAGTGACAGCAGCCCATGGCTTTGCAAATGTACCCCTTTTCCCAGGAAACGAAAAAAAAGCTTATGCTTATATTAACATTCTTTCCAATTGTAAAATGTGCTTTTCAATCCATCCACCAACACCATATTTTGGGGAAACTATAGGGACATAACCAGAGGTGGGATTCAATTTTTTTAACAACCAGTTAAAAACAACCAGCGTGGCTTAGTTGGTAGGTGTGGCTTGCTGGTCATGTGACAGTGGGTGTGGCCAACTCAACAATACTCACATCAAGGGGTGCTTCTCCTCACCTGGCCTCTCATGACAGTGGGGATGCTGCAATGGTCGTAAGTGTGAAAAATGGTCATAAGTCACTTTTTTCAGTGCCATTGTAACTTTGAATTGTCACCAGTTTTAGACCAAAACTCAAAAAGGGTATGTAAACTCACATTTGAATGTCAATCTTTCTAGCTAGCCAAGGAGCCTTGCTGAATGTCACTCATCTTGGTTCCTTGTCATTAAAAGCTTCTTTCTGGCAGTTCTGCTTCATTATTCAATTATTTCTTCAAAGTGCTAACTGCAGCAGGAGTATTTCCTCCCAACAGCAGTGTAAAGAGCTTAAAACAATCCCTCCCCTTTAAGAAAGTACCAGCAAAGGAAAAAAACCTCCTTCGGAGACAGTAAGTCTAGGCATACTGCCAAGAATGTAAGAAGGGTGGAAAAAAACAAAAGGAGATTTCTTCTAACAACCATTCTCCAAACAGCTTAAAAAGTTAACAACCAATTCTAGCGAATAGGTGAGAATCTGTAGAATTCCACCCCGGACATAACCCATCTCATAGCAGATCAGGTTATTTGTCCCTCCAGCCTAGAACACTCTGATTAACAATAACTCTCTGAGTCAGAAATGGTGTAGGGTCTTCTGCTTGGGCAGATAAACTACAGGGTCTTTTCCAACTCTGTTATTCTTTGATTCAGTTGTCAAACCCCCAAAGTTTGATCAAGTGACCATGGGGATGCTGCAACAGTCATGAGAAAAACAGCCATAAATCATTTTTTTCAGTGCCATTGTAACTTTTAATGGTCACTAAACAAATGGTTGTAAAAAAAGGACTAGGTGAACTTCCAAAACTGTTTATGTTGATACTCTGGCACACCCAATTGTTTGACTCATCTTCTGATTTTGTTAGGAAGTTCAAAAAACAAAAACCACCCTTGTTTATTTTTTTTCTTTGAGGTTTTGAGTCTCAACTTATGATATTCAGCCCCAGGCATTTCTTTTTTCTTTTCTTAAGACATTTTCTCCCTACTTGCACAGTAAGTAATTTTAATTAAACCAGCATACATTGCTTTCATATGGCAACAATTCTTGAAAATTACATTTAACCTTCATGTGGGTGTGCTGACTCACGTACTGGTTTTGGGAAGATTTTTCAATGTTGTCACCTCTTAAAATTTGACACTCTTATGCTGGTGCCTCCTTGGCCTAAGACTAGATCCAGCCCTGCTTCAGGGAATGCAACACAACTCTGCCCTAGGAATGTGCATTTTTTATGGGGAGAAAAAGTTTGGATTTGTGTAAACTGGGCACAGAATCTCTCCGCACATTATTAAAGCAACCTTTTTTTTTTCAGACTTCTGCTTCAAGAAATTGTCTCTTTAAAATTAATGCAACTCTTAAAGCAGCCACATCCTTGCAAGGAAGCTTGGCAAAAGGCGGGCTTCCTTAGAAGTACTTTGCTGGCTTAAAGATCCAAAGCACTTCGGAAAAATGTTCAAATTATGGGCAGCCTACCCTTTCCTCAAAGAGAGATTATTGGTCAACCAAGCTTAAGAGGAAGAATTTTAGAGTTGCACTGCCTGAGTTGGTTGCCTCACTCTACCTAATGGAAGGGCCAATCCAAAGCAATAATGTTATTGTACATATATTGTACACACACACAAAAAAATCCAGGTTCAGTTGTTAACTTCTCCAGACTAGGCTAGGAAAGAGTCCCATCTGGAGAGCCACTGCCATTCATGGAACTATTCAATTTTGGAATAAAGAATCATCTGTCTCAAGATGGGAATCACAGGCAAAGGATGATCACTGCTGAGTGAAACCAGACGCATGCAATAAATCCCAAAGACATCACTGTCTGACCACAGGGAATAGAAGAAGAGATCGATAGCCAATTAAAACTGATATGTGGCATTTGATCATTTATGGCTTGATGTGAAGGGTAATTAATGGAAGTGCTGCCTTTTCGACATTTACAACTCAGGTTCTGGATCAAGATTAATGGCGGCTTTGTTGTAACGGTGCTTGCTGGTGAGTCTGCATTGTTTAAAAAGTCCAGGTCTATGATAAAACTTTAGTGCAGACCCCTTCTAACTTTTATGTGTTATATGTGTAGAATGGTCTGAGAAATAAGATTAAAAAATGCCCATGGACACTGTTTTAAAAAATACAGATAAGCTTTAAAGGCTAGGGCTGAATTCCTTTTTATTAAAATAAACTCCAACCATGCCATTCAATCCATGCTGAAATAAAGTGCCCCATTTTGAATTATGTAGAAGGAAATCCACATCCAAAGTTCAAAGGTTACCCTTGAATTTAATCCAAATTCAGTTATTGTGGGATTTAAAAAAAAAAAAATATTTCAATGATATTGTGATATTGTTTTAGAAGAATTCAAGGGGTGGAAGAAATTGACCGTATATTTTGTAACATAGGAATAATAGGAATCAAGTTATAATGTCTTTGAGCCGAAATATGGTCTCCACCCAAAATAAGAATGAATCCACTGCTTAAATGAAAAATAACTTGAATGCCAGTTATGAGTTCAGAGTTACGTGAAATACCACTTCATCATATAATTCCCCAAATTTGGTCATAATTGTCGCTTAATCAAAATATCACTACCAATACAACTTCCTGCGTTTCCACAGTGATGTATTTTCTCAATTCACTGTCAGCCAAGAATGAATAAATTCTCTAAGAAATGTTCTTCTAGGTTAATATTAGGAAGAAGCCTTCCATTTTAAGAAACAATCAATCTGAGAAATATAGAAATGGTTCCAAGAAAATAAAAAGAGTTGGACTGAATCATCTAATCCAGCATCCAATTTTTGACTGTGAAAGGTCTCTCTGTGAAATTCACGAGCAAGAGAAAGATGCGAAGGCAATAGCATTCCCCTGGAGGTTGCACTTAGTCATAATGATCAGTGAGCATTGATAGAGTCATCCTTTATGGATCGGAGCCCTAAGCAATTGGTGATCAACACACTCCCTGGCAGAGAACTCCACAACTGATATGTAAACAACGTGATAAAGGGCTCTTTCTAAGGTGTATTGAATGCATTGCCTGTAATATCTGTCAATTGAACGAGTAAAACAAAGTGTTCACAAGAACTAAGGTGGCCTAAATTGGCTAAGGGTAGATTGGGGCAATCTGACTTCAAGCAAATCGGCTTTCTTGTTAAAAAGGTTCATTAAAGAAAAGTCCAGCTTTCCTGAAGTCCAGCTGAGGATCAGCATTTGAATAACCTTCATCCAACACAAAAGCCATCTGCCTGTTTGTTTCCATAGCTTTTAGGCACAACTGATGTTTGGATAGGTGACCTTCCTGTCAGTATATAAAATACTAGTTCAATATTCTCACCTTTTCAGAATTTCTGTCATGGTGAGTTCTTTTGGGTGACACTTTGCATTTGACATTTTAATTGTGATGCAAGCATGAATTCCATTGTCGAGTTTCTTGATTTGCATTTTCAGCTAGCAGAATATTGTCATCAGCATGAGTTATTGATTATTCTTCCTCAAATTTTAAAACCATGCTCATCTTGTTCCAATCTGGCGTATTGATTGGTTGATTATTTATTGATTAGGTGCCATCAACTCCTTTTTCCCATGTTGATAGATTTTCCTCCGTGAAATCTATCCTTAGCCAGTTCTATCTTGGAAGCTGATTCCCCTCCTCCTCCTCCTCCTCCTTCTCCTCCTCTTGAAATTTTCACATGAGCAGCTCATGATCTGTACCACCATGGGCCTCTGATTGTGGCATCTTTGTTGTTGACATTTTTTTTTTGTTGTAGTTGAGCTTTTTCACCTCCTTTTACCCATAATATAATTATTCTGATCTCTGCATACCTCATCAGTGTCTGTATATGTAGGCTTTTTTGGGTTGATGGAAAGCTATGTTATCACTGAGCAGATCACTGGATGGCAGAAACTGATAAGTCATTCTGTTGCTTCGTTTCTGTTTTTCAGGTGATACAGTCCAACTACATTTTCCTCTTTACTATTTCCTACTTTAACAGGGCTACTAAGGTGTAGTGGCTAAGGTTCAGGCTAGAAACCAGGAGACTGTGAGTTCTAGTCCTGCCTTAGGCACAAAGCCAGCTGGGGAACCTTAGGCCAATCACTCTTTCTCAGATCTAGGAAGCAGACAAGGGCAAATCACTTCTGAAATCTTGCCAGGAAAACTGCTGGGACTGGTCCAGACAGTTCCCAGGAGACAAAACTGGCTTGAAGGGACCAAAAATAATTTCTACTTTGACATTCCAGCTTTCAGTCATAAGCAGTATATCTTTCTTGCATGTTCTATCCATTTCAGTTTGAACCTCTTATAAAACTCATCAACCAGCTCTTCTCCGGCATTAGTGACTGGAACATTAATTTGAACAACTCTCATTTTAAAAGGTTGTCCACAAAGTTTACTAAACAGCATTGTTACCCAAGTAGTGTATTTGCCGTATCTTTCCTGATTATGAAAGTAATGCCAATTCTTCTTTATTTTTCATATCCTGACTAATAAAACCCTGTGATCTTCTGACAGGAACTGTGCAATTCCAATCCATTCAAATTCACTGATGCCTAAGAGGTTAATATTATAGTCAGTTATTTTCATCTTTTTTCTGTCTTGAGCTTTCCAGTGCTCATACTTCTCTGTTCCATATTTCCACTCTAACTCTTTCTCTGAATATTCTTTTCCTGCATGGCAATATTGATGACTAGGCATCCAGAAAGCTTTAATTTATCTGCCCTCATAAATTGTGTTGGTACTCCAAAAGATCTTCAGCTGCTCCTCAGAAGCATGCTGATTGCCATCCAACCTCAGCAACTCTTAATCTGTCACTATGTCATCAATCACTTTATATTGCTAACCATGTGCTTTTTAAAAATAATTATACTGGAGTGTTTCACTATTTCACTTCCCCTGTCCGGTATGAAAGGATATCCTCACAATTGTCACTGAAATAATCACCCACTTCCAGCATTTTCTGTATTGCTGCTCCCAGACGTAGGTATATACATTTTCTGTATTGCTGCTCCCAGACGTATAGCCTCTTGGCTATAGCTGGGCAGCTGGGATGACTTTCACAGGGTCACATTTGCTTTGGGCTTCAGTGGGAGACCATCTGGGCACCCTGGAGCTATAATTTAATGTAGGAAGTTAAATAATATCCAATAATGGTGAATAATTTCCTTTCTGTTGCCACTTCCTAGGTCATATGAGAGTTAACTTGAATTTATATTGGTAGGGAAATAGATGATAGAACAGAGACAGAGGTAGAGAGAGAGATAAAGATATGGTAGAGGTAGAGATAGAGATAGACAGAGGTGGTATTCAGCAGGTTCTGACCAGTTCTGGGGAACTAGTAGTGGAAATTTTGAATAGGTCAGAGAACCAGCAAATACCACCTCTGACTGGAGATTTTACAGTATTCTTCCCCTGCAGCACACACCAAGCCACGCCCACAGAACCAGTAGTAAAAAAAAAAATGAATTCCAAAAATGAACCAGGAGTAAAAAAATAATGAACTGGAGATAGAGATAAAGAAATGATAGAGGTAGAGGATGATAAAAATAGCAGTAGAGATAAAGAGATGATAGAGGTAAATGTAGAGAGATAGTCTTTGTCTTATGACGACAGTGAAAACCAGAATTTCCATTGCTATGTGATGCAAAATGCGGTCATCTGAGCACATTGCTTAGCAATGGCAATCTAGACATTCCCTCTTGCTGCCACTGGGTGAATAGCAATGGTTGTTTGGTGAGGAACCTGCCCCAATCCAAGTTTCATCCCTCCCAGCCTTCAGCCTCAATTCTTCCAAAATAAGGGACTGCCTCCTCTTCAACTCCCTGCAGTTGCCTATTTCCTCACCACCTCTGCCCTTTTGACCACCCTGCACCTTGCCTTGTGGGGCAGTAAAAAGGTCTAGAAACACATTGCTTTGGGGCTTCTAGCCATGTGGCAGCTCAGAGGCTGCCTGGTGAGTCTGGGGCTGAAAGAAGCTCTTGGGCCAAAGCACAGCACAATGTTGCAGCTGCCCCTAAAAGCTTCAGCTGCCCCATCACAGCCCAGCATCATAGTGCAAAGCTGCCATGCCCCAAGAAGCTCTAACAGCCCAAAGCCACAGTATCTGGGAAGTGCCTCACTTTATTCCCAGCCACAGTTGCTCTCCTCACCCTGCACTCCAAGACTTTTGCTGCCCACATTGACTGTTGTCTTCTTCTTGCTCCCACTGCTGATGAAACACGCTCACCCTGGCCCTCCATGAGAAAACTCTGTGAGGCCATCTCCCCCAGGTCCTGTGAGAAAACTGCCATGTGTAACCTTGTAAAAGAAAGCTTCATGTGGCCAGCAGCTGCCTCATGCTTGGTCAGAAAGGGGGGCAAGAAAATGGTGAAAGTCAGCTAGGGTGGCAGGGCCTGCAGATTGCCGGGGGGGGGGGGGGGGGGNGGGGGGGGGGGCAAAAGGGCACAGATGAAGAGGAGGGAGGCAGAGGTAAGAGTGGAAGCAATCCTGTGATTGTGAGTAAGTGTAAGTAGGCTGCCAAGGGCCCAAATTTTGTTCACATGATAGCAGGGATAGCAACAGCTATAATTTGGGGAACTGGCCATGTGTCCATTCAGTGCCACCATAATTTCAAACAGTTGCTGAATTAATGGTTGAAAGTCAAAGACCATTTGCAAAATTTGACTGATAGATAGAAATAATAGAGATGATAGAGATGGAGTTCGATATTTATAACTGAAGCAAAAGAAAGAAGACCTGGATACAATTTCAGTATTAAAAACCACAGTTAACTTGATGAAATCTGAGCCCTGTTTTGCTAAAGCTGCTTATTTTGATGTAGTCTTGGAACTTCTTGCTAATGACTGTTAAACTGATAGATGTCCTTACTAAATCTTCATCTTTTACAGTTCAAATAGATTGGCATTATTATTTCCATCTTTCTACCAACTTCATTGCTTGTTCCTTTTTAATTTTACAGCTTCCTGAGCTGAGTGCTAGGTAATCAATAAGTAATTTGGATCCTGGCAAAGGAGAAGAAAGTTATGTTTTGCACTTTTAGTAAATATTTTACTAAACTTGATTTATCTGGGAAAACAGGCGCTTAGTTCATATACTGACCCATTCATCAATGCTGTACTATAAATTGCATGAAATTCATATAGGCTTGTTTAGAAGGTGAAAGAAAGAAACAAGCATAAAATATTTGTGATAAACTTTAGGAATAAAATAAATTGAATTTTCAATATCTAACCCATAATCTGCTGAAGCAGATTCTTAAGAATGTGTATTTGAATTTAAAAAATTGAATTCACAATTTCCTATCAAACTCTGAACTGTTCTTTAGGAATGCTCTCATTAATTTTGAAGATAGAATCTTGCCTCAATATCAGTATTTGACTCCTGAAATTAATTTTTGAATTCTGGGAACAACTGGTTTGCTAAAATGCATACCTGTAGGATCAGTGGTGGTATTCTACCGGCTCGGTCGAATGCCAATGAGAGGCAAAGTCCAAACCGGTTCTCTCTACCACTCTGTTGTTGGGCCCATCTGGGCTCCCATATTCCCCTTTATTCCCTGCTTTTGAAGTGCAGCTGCTTTGCTTTTCACATCTGCTGAAGTGACTGGGAGAGTGCAGGCTTGCAGGAGGTGAGTTGGAACGCCTCCGCACTAGCACAAATGCCTCTGTGCCTACGCAAAGTGTGCGCACACGCACAAAGCACACCCACCAAGCCACACCTACCAAACTGGTGGTAAAAATTTTTGAATCCCACCACTGTGTTGGATCTATTCAGCAGAACGGGAAATGGATAGATGATATCACAGGTCTTTGTGAATTATGGCTTATATCCCTTATCTGGAATACACAATACCTGATGTATTTAGCAACTGCTATGTTGTTTCTCTTAATGGAAACACTACTGAAATAATACATCTGTCTTTTGCAGAATAGCTTTCCTGTAGATGGGAAGCTTACATAAACTGAGTGACCATTCAGAGCAGGCACTGCTTTTTAACCTTTAGAAATCCAAAACAGCTAACAAGTTCTCTGTTTTGTTCAAGCCCTACCACCGTGCATGTTTGAAAGTGTTTTGGTTGTTTGCACATAATGATGTGCATAACCAGCTAAAGATGAAATTGAAAGTATAGGAGTAGCACATAGCATATATGGCCACAGCCATACATACATGAAAGTGACATTACTTGTAAAGTTTTGGTAGTTGAACACCAGAAGGAATTAAGGTTATTATTGCTTCTTAAGCCCATGTCACACTGCACCAATGGATGGAAAGAGGATGTAAAACGGAGAGAAACACTTGCCATCCGTTGG